>WNWK01018835.1:0-39059 GCA_009830355.1 Cherax destructor | reverse complement strand
TTCTCGCCCTTTCTAGACCTTTTTTTTTCCCCTTTTTTCCCCATATCGCAGTATACCCGATGGTTAAAAGTCATCTGACGGGGGGACCCCAGTGCCGGACAGCGCGTCGGGGCACCTGCCCCCCTCGGCTAGCATATTTAGGGCGAATTGTATCCATTCTTGTGGCACTTACCCGGGGTTGCATCTATGCCTGTATCACCATTTGTGGTCGTTTCAGACCCCCTTAGTGCTTTACAGGCTACCCAAAAAATTAAACACCCCCCCCCCTAGTTCTTCGATCCCCCTTTTTGGTTACGCCGTATTTTAGCAAGCATAAAGATATTGTTTTTTTGTTGGGCCCCGGGTCTGTTCCCAAAAGGGCAATTGGAACAGGCAGACCCCCCCCCGGGGCGGTCAGCAGCATGACCTTCCAGTTTCAAAAGGGGTGTTCCTTTCAGGACTTTTTTTGCGGAAACCCACCTTCGCCCCCGTTGGAAAAAAACGTGGTCTGACCTGCTGAAAAACCCTTTCATTCTATTAAACCGGTTATAGGTTTCGGGCCCTTCTTCGTAAAAAAGGGGGAGGTTGGGGACACACTCTCCCGTTTCCATCGGCCACCCCTCCCCTTACCACGGGTATCTTTGGAGAGGCTCCCCCCCCCTCTCGGAGCATTGTCAGGTTCCAGTGTCTGTTCAAATATTTTGGACTGCCCACATAAACGAGCACGCAGAATTTCCCTCCAACGCGTTTTGCCCTTTTCCCCCTTTTTTTCCCCACCCTTCTTGCAGAGGGCCCCCCTTTAAACCCCGATTTCCCCTTGATTTTTTTACAGAAACTGACTTACTACACAAACTCTGAAGATTATAACCCCTAGCCTCCCCCGTCCCTTCTCCCCCTTTTCTTTCTACCCCCCCCCCCCCCAACCCCTCATCTTGCACTCCCTCCCCCACTAATCGCCCCTCTCCTTTACAACCCACTCCCCTGCATCCTACAAAAACCGCAGGTTTTATAACCCTGGGGTTTTTAGCGTTTTATTTGATTATAAAAAACCACCCTCTTACATTTTTTTGTTTTCCCCTTTTGAATTTTTATTCTCAAAAAAAAAGAAGATTTACTGTTATGTATCAACTGCATCATTGTAAAAAAAGGTAAAAAATAAAAAAGAATTTGGGGCTTTCCCAAAATTGATGGTTTGGGGCAATTTGGGGTGATTTTTTTACCCCTTTTTCATCGATTTTAAAAACAAATTTTTTGCTACTTTTAGCTCAATTTTAAAATTTCATTGTCAAACCAATAAAAAAAAAACTCTATTTCTGTAATTTTATCTTCCATTCTATCAAATGAGACCAAAAACGAAAAATCAATAAATACCATAAAAATAGACTGAAAAATTTCCGTTTTAAAAAAAAAAAGGGCGGAGTTTTTTTTTTCTTTTTGTGTGCAGGATTTTTTTTTCCGGTTTACGACCACACAGATCCATTTTTTCAAAAGAGGGGCCCCCAGCCCTTTCCCCCTTTAAATTTTTTTTCCCCCGTTTAATACAGACTTCAACCCCCGCTCGAAAAAGACTAGTCGGCACCACCCCAAAGGGGGTTAAATTATCAACCAGGAGAACAAGAGGCCACACTTGCAAACTAAGGAAATAAAAGAGAGTACCATAGGAATATTAACAAAATGTTTCTCTGCAAACTGTGTACATAGTAGACTACTGGAATGGAAGAGAGTAGTGTGCTACAGCAACTGGAAACTTAAAAAAAAAAGTTTATATGACAGAATAAACTTTGAAGATGGGATCCCCAAAACAGTTTTGCAGGTAGTACAGAGAATCACAAGATCTTACCCTTCATATTGGAGGATGGGGCAGAAGGCAGAAGCTTTGAGCAAGCATTAATGATATATAGTACTACATTAAAGACAAAAAATAGCAAATTTTGAAAACAGCAGATGTAGCACTAATATTCAAGAATGAGGATAGACAGGAAAGCCTAAACATAACTCAGTATCCCTGACAGGCATTCCCTGCAGTGTTAGAGAAATCACAGAATGGGTGGGTCTGGAACCCATGGCAAGCAAGTCCTAAAATTTACCATGGGTTCAAGCTCCACCCGTTCTGTGATTTGTTTACAATTGTGTTATGATTTCATGAGACAGTGTTAGAGAAGACTATAAGAAGATGGTAGACTACTAGGAGATACACGAGAGCCCCGCTTTACAGTGTTTCGCTAATGCAGCGGTTGTCAATTATACCCATTCTTCATTTATTCAAACTTCCTACAATAAATATATATATTCATTGCTCACTAAAGGCTGAGGATGAAAATATTTTAAGGTAAGTAGTATGTGTACTGTATATGCATTTTTTAGCCCTAGCTCTGTTGCTCACTTAATATATGATAGTGTAAATATGTGATCAGGCTTTTTGTATGCATTTGAAAGTGAAAAAAAGGCTGTTTCACTTTACAGCAACTTTTGCTTGACTGTAGTAGTCCAGAACCTAATCTGATGTATAAGTGGGGCCCCTCCTGTGCAGCAGTAGCCTGGAACCTAACCTGCTGTACATCTGAGAGGATTAGGGGTAACAATCTGGTTGGTAAGGGAGGAGGGCTAAGATACTGATGTGAAGCTGTGTTATTATTTTCATTTGGAGAGGCTATTGAAACTTTTGAGGAGTCTTCAGCCTTCCCCTCCTTGCTTCCCTTGACACTGCCACTGATTGCAAAAAGCTACTAGATGATACAGTGAGGCTTTAAGAGTGGTCAAATAAATAGCTGCTCAAATTCACCTCAATAAATGGAAGGTGATGGAAGAAGGAAGGAAATCTGTAGTACTGTATGAACCAAGTAGGAGTAATGGTAAGTATGAGAAGGGGAGAAGCTTGTGGTAGGCATAATATTAAGCCTGTTACTAGAGGCACACAAAACAGTATTTGTCTCAGTTACATATGCAACTTTAGAAGTCAAGAGGTTTCATGAACCTGATAGTGGCTCGCTTTTCACTACAAATCATTGTAAACCCTCACTGTAAACTACCAATTTAAATATACTTCTACAATATGTCAACCACATTGTAAACTTGCAAAGAAATAAAAATTGATTGATTGATTGATGCTGTGAGATATTGGAGACAGTCTCTATACTATCTCCATATTAGACTGTCTCCAATATCTGACAATTCAAGGTTATTACATTTGGTTGAGGCCAATATTGGAATATGCAGCAATATCATGGCTGCTGTGGGGAATTAAGAGATTACCTGTCTGGGCTTCACCGCCACGTACAACAAAATAATCTCCCGGGGAGTGGACCGACTAGTATAATTTTACCGCGGTTACCCCCGTTGAGGCGTGTGAGAAAACTTGCCCCACTCCTGGTCACATTTAAGGGGACCCTTCGATATTCTCACTCTAAATCCACATCTATCCTTGACCAGTTTATTAAGAATGAGTAACACCAATGGTTACGGTATTGTTAAATTTTGTGGACTGTATGGGTTAATGTCTGACTGATTGGGGAGAAGGAGGAAAGAGTACAACTTAATATCACTCACCCTTTATCCGTGCCATTGCTGTTCACTTGAAGATCCCGTCATTATCATTCCCACCGTAAACCCACATTATCCCAACATACCTACTGGCCAGACGGTTGCTAAGACAATAAGAGTACTTACAGTGGGGAAGAAACAACATTCTTGTCGCTATTCTTCGACGGATCGCGTGGTCCTGCTCGGTAGATTATTCTTCCGGCAAGACGATGATGTTGGTGGTTGTCCCGAAGAGAAGATTGATCCCTTGAACTCTCTTACGCCCACGAGACCGGGCGTTATTTAACGTGGTTGGTCGGGGTAGTGATTCATACCCTCTCACTAAACCCCTTCATTAGAGTTTATACACAACACTTTACACACTATTCACACGTCGGTTTAAGGTCCCATTAATTTACTCTCGTTAGAAGTTAATCCATTAATAATTGTGTAAGATGAACACTGATCGAATCGACGCACATTTCCGCCATCAACACCGCCATGACGGCGTCGCTCACTGTTTACCACATTATCACTCTATTATTATAGTTTCTTGGACTTAATGTCCCACATTATGCCCAGCGAATATTCACAACATTCACTATTGTGAAGAGAGACCATTAACCGCGATTTGGTCGTAGTAAACGCCGATTTCCATCTCCATTATATCCAGAGCCCTCCCATCGTTCACCTCGATTCGCTTATCCCACGAGAGCGACTACTGGGCGACTTCATTTGACCCAGCACCGCGTACCCAAGCCACCATCGCGATGGTTCTTTACCCATCTCAAGAAAAATACGAACCAACAGCCACACATTAAGAATATTCACATTAGAAAGGCTATCGAGGATAACCTTTCGGGATAATACCCAATATTTTCCACAGCTGCTATACCTCCTCAAGACGTCTAGCGATTTGTTACCAGATTTGTTTCCGAGTTTAAGGACCAGAATTGTTATTGAAAACTTGAAGTTTGAGCCCCATAGCATAAGAATCTTGAAGGAACAAGGAACTAGCTCACAACTTTCGTGGTACAGTTATTAATTATTATTATTATTATTAATATTATTATTATGATTATTTTCCATGTGGAAATGGAGAAGTATCCTTCTTCCATAAGTTATGTGTATCATAAGATGCGACTAAAATGCCGGGAGCAAGAGGGCCAGTAACCCCTTTTATATAAATTACTAAATTTAAAAAGAAAACTTTATGTTTCTTCTTTTTTGGGTCACCCTGCCTCAGTGGGAGATAGCCATTGTTGAGAGAAAAAATTATTATTATGATATTAAATTAGGGGGGAGGCACTTATCCAGTAGGGATCATACAGCCCCTGGGGAATGGAGGCAATCAGGTTTAATCCAAGGAGGGAAAGGATAGGTACAGTTAATTGGAGTGAGAAGACCTTGTAGCATTGATGCACCTCCCTTTTGGGGTCATGTTTCAGTTAACCCTTTCACTGTCGCTGCCTCTGCTCACAAACTTGGTCTCAGTGTCGAATTTTCAAAAAAAAAAAAAAAAAATTCATATAAAATGATAGAGAATCGGTTCCTGGTGGTAATGAAACCAAAAGTACGAAATTTGATGGAAAACTTGCGGAATTACACTCTCGCAAAGTTATCGGTCTTAGCGATATTTACGCATTGATGATTTTGCCAACTTTGAGCCCTATTTTTGGCCATTTCTGTTGTTCCAGTCACTAGAACTCTTTTTGCTCTATCAATTGAGTACAAAAAACTGCTAATTTACCTATTTCAACTACCCAATAAAGTGATCAGAAATTGGTAATTTGGCCAATTTCATACAAAATTCAAGGAAGGCCAATTTCAAAATAGGATCTAGAATTAACAATGCAAACATTCCTAGCACTAAAATAACATTTTCTCTGTTCATTAGTCATGTCTCCAGGCCCCTCTTATATTACGCTTGCTTTCCATTTTGAATTTTTATTAACACAAAAAATGTAATGTTTACTGTTATGCAGACTACTGCATTATTGTAAAAATGATATAAATGATATCAGCGCATTTGTGAAAGCATATTAGACCCACCAGTTGATGTGTACTGGACGCGTAATGTGATTTGTTTACTCTTGAACATTGGCAAAAGTCAAACATTTCTGCTATTTTGAGCTCAATTTCAAGGTACTTTTATTCTGTAAACCATTCAAAAATCATTTCTATTTCTGTAATTTTTTTTTTTTTTTTTTTTTTTTTTTTCAAAACAAACAAATTTTATTTCATTGCAGGTTACATGGGTATGGGAAATTACAATGTAAATTGAGTGCAAGGAGAGCCACTGACATGCCATGGCATTAGGGGCAGCTTATTCTAGTCCTTAAAAACTATGTACTTAATATTAGAGAAATTTATTGAGTTTATTCTAGTTAAAAATTATTTTCAAAATTACAATATGATGAAATTTTACTGTTTAAATTATTATATAATGATATTAGATCTTAGATTGTTACAGGTGTTAAGATTCTTGAATGATAATATGGAATTGAGATTATCTTAAGGAAAATAACATTGAGCATTTTTGACATTAACTTATAATATGAGTAAGGGGTAACATAATAGTAACATATTATTAAAAATTGAGATTATCGTATAGGAAAGTAACAATGAGCATTTTTCAAAGTAGTTTATAGCATGATCATTTAGGTTTGGGTGAGTAGGTGGTTTTTGAGTTGAGTCTTAAATTGATTTTCAGACAAGATTATCTTAATATTTACTGGTAATGAATTCCAGATTCTGGGGCCCTTTATGTGCATAGAATTTTTACATAGGTTGATATGAACACGGGTATATCAAAAAGTGATCTGTGTCGTGTGTTGTGGTCATGGGTCCTATTAAAGTTGGTGAGGAGAGTTTTGAGCAGAGGGTTTATATTAGAGTGTAAAGTTTTATATATGTAGTAGGCACAAGAGTAAGTATGAATGTTCTTTACGGTGAGTAGTTTGAGACTTTTGAATATTGGTGGAGTATGCTGTCTAGAGTGGGAATTTGTTATCATTCTGACTGCGGCCTTTTGTTGTGTTATGAGTGGTCTAAGGTGATTTAACGTTGTTGATCCCCATGCACAGATTCCATAGGTGAGATACGGGTAGATAAGTGAATGATATAGTGCAAGGAGAGCTGATTGAGGTACATAATAGCGTATCTTTGATAATATGCCTACTGTCTTCGAGATTTTCTTGGAAATTTGTTGTATATGTGTTTGGAATTTAAGGCTACTGTCAATCTCTCATTCTATCAAATGAGACCAAGAAAACGAAATACGACCATAAATACCACACAAAAATACACCACAAAGTCTCTGTTTTAAACCAAAAACACTCGTAGTTTTTTTTTTCTCCTGTACTGCTTGCTGTAGGATTTTATTTTATACTGCACACACACTGACCACTCAGACCCATTCTCATATGTAGGCCTACCAGTTCTCTCCCGCAAGACTGGAAGCCGCTACAATTTTGGCGTTGTATTAGCAAGCCGTAATATTACAGGACTGTCAGTGAAAGGGTTAACAAGCTTTGTACTGTAGAGATGTGGGATCAGGACAGTGGTGTACATAAATTATAAATCAAGATAAATAAATGTAAAAATTAGCTTTTTCATTGTGAGAGAAGGTCTACTGACCTATTTGTTCATGGGGTCATCGCCCACACTGCTTTGTTCCAGACTAGACTAGGTAGTACAGGATAATGGAAGTGAACTCTACGTATAAATTCAAACGTAATACAGATATCAAAGCCCTTCAAGTTGGTAGATAGAGCAATGATAAATGTTTGATAGGCAGGGCTTGCATACCAGGTTATGATTCAAGGAATTGAAGGTATCCTCTTTCCCAGATCAAATCTGATTACCCCATTACCCAATCCCTGTATGATCCCTATGGGTTTAACACTTCCACATAAATATAATAATCTCAGTGGGGAAGTGGAGAAGAACTGTTCCTCCGTAAGCCATGCTTGTTGTAAGAGGTGACTAAAATGCTAGGAGCAAGGGGCTAGTAACCCCTTCTCCTGTATAAATTATTAAATGTAAAAGGAAGAAAAACTTTTTTCTTCTTTTTCGGGTCACCCTGCCTCAGTGAGAGATGGCTAGTGTGTTAAAAACAATAATAATAGGCAGCATCAAGACATTGAAGTTTGAATCATGTGAGATATGTACTAGTGGAAGAATATTTCTTCAGAAAAATTAAATGACTTGAAATAATGGTGAACATACACGTAAGACATGGAGTCGACCAGCTGTCCATCAGTCCACTCCCATTGTGAGACAGTGTTGATCCTGAAGGCTCCTACCCAGAAAATGAGACCTTTCATGCCTGCAATATTTGTAAAAATTCTGATTTAGAATTAGTTCTGTACAATGTGCAATGTTTAAAAGTTCAGCACATAGAAAGTTTTATATTTTGACACATTCTCCAATACATGGATTGCGTGATATGTATATATATATATATATATATATATATATATATATATATATATATATATATATATATATATATATATATATATATATATATATATATATATATATCTTAAAGTACTCCATTATTAATCTGAAATTGAAGTGTTTAATTTTTAATCATATTGTAATATTTTATACTTTATATATATATATTTATTTCAATTGGTTAGAAAAAGAAAGATGAAATATAACGAATATCGGCTCTAATGACAGTGCAAATAGTGAATGGTATTTCAGTTGTTTGCTGAGAGTAAACATAGTGAGAGGTTTTCCTTTTTACTTCTCTTATGACTACATTTTTATATGCATGTTTTATTACTGGTCATCACTTGTAGTGAGGTTTGTATGTCCCCAATAAAATATATGCAAGTATATTAATAAAGAGGTAGTTAGGGTAAGATGTAAATAACTACTGGAAGAAAGATGGGCTAGTGAGAATATAGGCAGTGAGGTTGAAGAGGTATGGGGTAGGTTGAAGAATGCAGTGTTAGTGTTCAGCAGAAGTTTGTGGTTACAGGAAAGTGGGTGTTGGAGGAAAGAAGAGTGATTGGTGGAATGATGAGGTAAAGAGAGCAGTAAGAGAGAAAAAGTTGGCATATGAGAGGTTTTTACAAAGCAGAAGTGATACAAGGAGGGAGAGTATTTTGAGGAGCTGTTAAATGTTGATGAAGACAGGGAAGCTTTGATTTCATACATTGGGCAAGGAGGTATAACATCTTGTAGGAGTGAGGAAGAGCTAGTTGTGAGTGTGGAGGAGGTGAATGAGGCATTGGGTAGAATGAAAGGGAGTAAAGCAGCTGGGATTGATGGGATAGAGACAGAATTGTTAAAAGCAGGTTGGGATATAGTTTTGGACTGGTTGATGCTTTTATTTGATAAATGTATGGAAGAGGGTAAGGTACCTAGGGATTGGCATGCATATGGCCTTTATATAAAGGCAAAGGGGACAAAAGCGAGTGTAAAAATTATAGGGAAATAAGCCTGTTGAGTATACCTGGTAAAGTGTATGGTAGTTATTATTGAAAGAATCAAGAGTAAGACAAAGAGCAGAATCGCAGCTGAACAAGGAGGCTTTAGGAATGGTAGGGGGGGGGTGTCGACCAAGTGTTTACAGTGAAACATTTAGGTAAACAGTACAGTGGACCCTCGGTTTTCGTTCACCTCCAAACTCGAACAATTATGTAAGTGTATTTTCGTAAGTGCTTTTGTAAGTGTATTTTAGGGGGTCTGAAATGACTAATCTAATTTACATTTGTCCTTATGGGAACAAATTCGTTTGGTAACGGCACTCAAACAGCATTCTGGAAAGAATTTTCAACGAAAACTGAGGGTCCACTGTAGTACAGTGGACCCTCGGTTAACGAAAAAAATTCGTTGCAGAAGCCTGCTCAAGTGCCATTACCGAACGAATTTACGTCCTTAAGAAATAATGTCATGTAGGTTAGTCTATTTCAGACCCCCAAAAATACACTTCCACAAGCACTTACAATATTATACTTACATACTTGTACGATTTCCGGGGTGTTCGTTAACCGAGGGTCCACTGTATTTAGATAAGGGTAAAGAGGTTTTTGCGGCATTTATGGATTTGCAAAACATGTATAATAGGGTGGAAATGTGGCAAATGTTGCAAATGTATGGAATAGGAGGTAGGTTACTGCAAGCAGTGAAGAGTTTTAATGAAGATAGTGAGGCTTAGGTTAGAGTATGTGAGAGAGAAAAAAAATTCCCAGTAAATGCAGGCCTTAGACAGGGATGTGTGATGTCACCATGGTTGTTCAAAATATTTATAGATAGGGTTGTAAGAGAAGTGAATGCTCAGGTGTTGGCAAGAGGTGAGGGATTAAAAGATAAAGACTCTAACAGAAAGTGGGAGTTGTCACAATTGCTTTTTGCTGATGACTGTGCTTTTGGGAGATTCTGAAGAGAAGTTGCAAAAGTTGGTGGATGAGTTTAGTAGGGTATGTAAAAGATAGAAATTAAAAGTGAATGTAGGAAAGAGTAAGGTGATGAGGATAACAAAAAATTTAGGTAATGAAAGATTGGATATCAGATTGGAAGGAGAGCGTATGGAGGAGAAGAATGTATTCAGATATTTAGGAGTGGACGTGTCAGCAGATGGGTCTGTGAAAGACAAGGTGAATCATACAATTGACAGAGGGGAAAAAGGTGAGTGGTGCACTGAGGAGTTTGTGGAGACAAAGAACATTATCCATGGAAGCAAAGAGGGGAATGTATGAGAGTATAGTTATACCAACACTCTTATATGGGTGTGGAGCATGGGGGTGGTGAATGTTGCAACAAGGAGAACACTGGAGGCAGTGGAGATGTCATGTCTGAGGGCAATGTGTGGTGTGACTTTAATGCAGAAAATCCGTAGTTTGGAAAGTAGGAGGAGGGGTTGGGTTACCAAAAGTATTATCCAGAGGGCTGAAGAGGGGTTGAGATGGTTCAGACATTTAGAGAGGATGGAAAAAAATAGAATGATTTGGAGAGTATAAATCTGTACTGGAAGGAAGGCAAGGTAGAGGGTCTGCCTAGGAAAGGTTGGAGTGAGGGGGGGTTAAGGAGGTTTTGTGTGCGAAGGGCTTGGACTTCCAGCAAGCGTGCATGAGCTTGTTAGATAAAAGCAAGTGAAGACAAATGGTTTTTATGACTTGACGTGCTGTTAGAGTGTGAGCAAGGTAACATTTGTGAAGGGATTCAGGGAAACCGGCAAGCCGGATTTGAGTCCTGGAGGTGTACAGTGCCACCTTCTGAAGGAGGGGTGTTGATACTGCAGTTTTAAAACTATAGTGTAAGTATGCCTCTTTCAAGACAGTGATGAAGTGAATGATGATGAAAGTTTTTCTTCTTTTTTGGGTCACCCTGTCTTGGTGGGAAATGGCCTGTGTTAATAAAAATAAATTAATAGAGATTTATTAAAGTGCTTCTAAATTATTTGAATGTTGCTGACTTGCATGCTTCAGTGCAAAAACTTGACCTTCACATTCCTTCCCTTTCTAAGTCAACTCTTCATTGTATAAAGCAATTTTAACCTCTTGAGGTTAAGCTATGCTCAAGGGTTTTAAGTGTTGAGCTACAGCTCCAGGTCCTACTACAGGTGTCGCTGTATACATGCTGTCTTTCGAACTTGTTGCCCCCCTCTATTTTGATGCTCTTTAAACAGCTGCACTAATTATTCTAACACTTTCCCACTTTTATCTTCTCTTTGTTCACTCATTTTCTTCATTCACTTATGACTCATCATAATTTTTATAAATTAGCTATACAGTGGACCCTCAGTTTTTGTTGAAAATTCTTTCCAGAATGCTGTTTGAGTGCCATTACCGAACTAATTTGTTCCCATAATGACAAATGTGAATTAGATTAGTCGTTTCAGACCCCCAAAAGTACACTTACAGAAGCACTTACAAAAATACATTTACATAATTGTTCGAGTTTGGAGGTGCACGAAAACCGAGGGTCCACTGTACTGTTGAATGTTCTGGGGAAGGTGATCACTGTGGCCCAGTCTCAAACCAGACCTCATAAAGTGAAACAAAAATATTTTGGATTTTTTTTAACGCCAGCCATTCACCATGGGTAAGTGGTTGTAAAAAGGTAGCACATTTATCATCATTCATTCAGTGTCTTGCCAGAAGTGTGCAGACATCACAGTTCAAATAACCCTCTGAACTGCAACATCCCTAAAATAAGAACTGTGAAGGTACAGTGGACCCTCGGTTAACGAATACCCCGGAAATCGTGCAATTATGTAAGTATAATTTTGTAAGTTCTTGTGGAAGTGTATTTTTGGGGGTCTGAAATAGACTAACCTACGTGAAATTTTTCCTTAAGGGAGTAAATTCGTTCGGTAATGGCACTTGAGCAGACTTCAGGAGTGAAGTTTTTACGAAACTCGGGGGTCCACTGTATACACACACAAGAAAGTGAATATAAATACATATGTATTAAGTATACGTAGAAGTTTGTAAGATTTACATACCATCTTACATATTCACAAGATGAAAAATAAATGATCAGTGTTATTTTTAGATGCAAAATGTTTAGTATGGTGCTGTTTTACACACATGTATGACAAAATATTAGTAATTCCTTGGAGTTGTCTACCAACCTACTATTGTACCTACAGGTTTTGTCCCTTTTTGCTTCAGGTGTAAATTTAATGCAACCCCCTCCTAACCCCCCATTATCATCTACTGTACATTCAACAACTTCCCAATATGTTCTTTCTATCTCTCAAAAACACTACTTCTCTTTTCACAGTGTCACTATGGTACATTCATTCTTAATGGAGCTTTCCATATGTTCTCTTGCTTTTCTCACATTACTGTATTTATATATCTATTTATTTCTTCTGTCAGTGCCTCGCCTATTTTATTTGCTCTTCTGTATTTCACTATATCTTGATATTGCATTTTGTTTTGAATTATTTATCTATGAAGATAGTTAAAGCTAGGTAAAGCGTTATCTGAAAATTTGTGATAGAGACTTTATGATTCATAGTACATATCTAAAGTTCAGCATATTGATAGATCACCAGTGGAACAACAAAGGCTACAAAAGAGCCACCTTTATTAAGGTCTAGACACATTTTAAGTTTACTGTACATGCATTTAGATTACATTAATTACCAGTTTGGTTGTTAGCTATGTAGTCATTAAATTGGTACAAGGTGTCTTCATTAATAGAGTAAGCCAAGTCTGAAGTCCAAACGTCGTCACTCATCGCCATGCACCGTTCTCGAGCCTCATCCCAGGTTGTTATCCATGACACTGAGTGAGTCAAGTAATAACCAGTAGATACATGCAGACATTTGTTCCCAGCAAACATTAGGAATCCTGATTGGCAGCTTCCTTGCTCGAGGCTCTCTGTAAATATATTAAAATCTAATTAGTGTGATAATGGTCTTACTAGGCCCACAAGGGGAGTAGAATGTCTCATAAATGTTATTGATTTGAGTACTGTAGTAAGAATGTGATGAGATGCTGGTCATGGGAGATTTAGTAGTTGATACATAGCACACTAAAAATGGTTGGAGGGATAAGTACACTCAGATGCTGTTAGAAAACATTTTCATATACGTATACACAATCTAGACTTGGCACTCACATTCTTGTGTTTCCACCACTATTAATTTAACACACCATTGTTTTGACTGTGTTCCAGTGTTGAGACAGTGGTGCAGCTTTATTTCATTGTTGATATATCGAAGCATTGTTCAGTCATCGAATAGGATGATAACGTTTCACAGTTAAAATAACATCAAAGTAAAATTAGTGGATGGAACAGTAATTTTGAATAATTAATGTGGATCTGGGTTGACTGATGTTAGCATATTTTGTGTGTCTGGCTCCTACCAGCCACATTGTAACTGTAGTAGTAGTGTTATCTGGGTGAATACATGGCTACTTCTACTGCATTGAATCTATCTCGCCAATTCTTGTAATTACAGACCCCTCCTCGAGCAGTTGTAAGTTGAGTCATTGTAAGCTGTGCATTTTCTGTTTTGGGATGCATGGATTTTGCATCGTACGCCATCATAAATTTGGGCTGCAAACGTAAATTGGGATGTTTTAGGGGTTATCTTACCATGCAACAAATACAGTGGTACCCCGACTTACGATATTAATCCGTCAGAGAGGGCATATTTTAAGGCGAAACAATCGTTAAACGAATCAATTTTCCCCATAAGAAATAATGGAAATAAATTTAATCCGTCCAAGACTTCCAAAAGTAGTTAAATAAAATATTTTTTAGAACTTTTTGACATTAAATAATACAAAATTTAATAAAGAATACCTAAATACACATGCAAATATTGAACAATAACATGTCACTTACATTTATTGAAGAGTTGTTGATGTGTGGAGGACGGGAGGAGGGAGAAGGTGGAGTAGTATGCTAGTGTTTGGAAGGGGAATCCCCTTCCACTAACACTGCAGGTACCAAGTTCTTTTCTGGGGTTACTGCCCTTTTCTTTGAATGCTAACCCTGCAGAATGCTACACTCCTGCATGAATGCTACACTCCCTGCATGAATGCTACACTCCCTGCATGCCTACTACACTCCCTGCATGAATGCTACACTCCCTGCATGAATGCTACACTCCCTGCATGAATGCTACACTCCCTGCATGCCTACTACACTCCCTGCATCCTTGCTACACTCCCTGCATCTTTGCTACACTCCCTGCATGCCTACTACACTCCCTGCATCTCTGCTACACTCCCTGCATCCCTGCTACACTCCCTGCATCCTTGCTACACTCCCTGCATCCTTGCTACACTCCCTGCATCCTTGCTACACTCCCTGCATCCCTGCTACACTCCCTGCATCCTGCTACACTCCCTGCATCCCTGCTACACTCCCTGCATCCCTGCTACACTCCCTGCATCCTGCTACACTCCCTGCATCCCTGCTACACTCCCTGCATCCCTGCTACACTCCCTGCATCCTGCTACACTCCCTGCATCCTGCTACACTCCCTGCATCCTGCTACACTCCCTGCATCCTGCTACACTCCCTGCATCCTGCTACACTCCCTGCATCCTGCTACACTCCCTGCATCCCTGCTACACTCCCTGCATCCTGCTACACTCCCTGCATCCTTGCTACACTCCCTGCATCCTTGCTACACTCCCTGCATCCTTGCTACACTCCCTGCATCCTTGCTACACTCCCTGCATCCTTGCTACACTCCCTGCATCCTTGCTACACTCCCTGCATCCTGCACACTCCCTGCATCCCTGCTACACTCCCTGCATCCTTGCTACACTCCCTGCATCCTTGCTACACTCCCTGCATCCTTGCTACACTCCCTGCATCCTGCTACACTCCCTGCATCCTGCTACACTCCCTGCATCCTTGCTACACTCCCTGCATCCTTGCTACACTCCCTGCATCCTGCTACACTCCCTGCATCCCTGCTACACTCCCTGCATCCTGCACACTCCTGCATCCTGCTACACTCCCTGCATCCTTGCTACACTCCCTGCATCCTGCTACACTCCCTGCATCCTGCTACACTCCCTGCATCCTGCTACACTCCCTGCATGCCTGCTACACTCCCTGCATAATGCTACACTCCTGCATCATGCTCACTCCTGCATCTCACAGGCTTAGCACTAGGATCTTCCTCTGACCCATGGTAGCTTATTTAGCAGTTGCAAGCACTAAAACAGTGAATAAATGACAATATACTGGTGAATGCGTGGTGTGACGTGGTCTTTCGCTCCCATGTAAACATAGCATGACGCCCTGGAATAGCAATCAACTGGTGCAGCTGTGGTGGTACGCTCCGCGTAAAACATGACCTAGTGCGTATGAGCGGCTAGAAGCACGAACATCGTAAGTCACAATCAAATTTCTTACGTTATAAATATCGGTTATCGAAAATAACGTAAGATGATAACATCGTAAGTCGGGGTACCACTGTAGTGATAAATACTGGGTGTTGTCAGTTGAGGCATCGTAACTCTGGGATCGCCTGTATGTTACGATGTTGATACACTTAAGAACATTTAAATTATATGAAAAAATGAAGCGGTCTTAGGGTGAAGCATACGATGTACTGAAGTCTAAGTACAGTACTGTATATTATAATACTGTACGTTAAATATAGTTTATTTGCCAGTACAGTATATACAGTACAATTAAAATAACAATGGGACATTCGTCAGTTTTTTTACATGCACATTTCTAGGTTTTTGTTAAGCATAATAACCTCAGTCAATGGTATCCCTTTCTCAATACAGTACAGGCAGGCCAAGCTTATACAACAGGTTAGGTTATGGGCTACTACGTCTTCTTTCAACAAACCAGCCGTATTCCACCAAGGCAGGGTGGCTCAAAAGGAAAAACAAAAGTTTCTCCTTGTAAATTTAGTAATATATACAGAAGGGGTTACTAGCCCCTTGATCCCAGCATTTTAGCCGCCTCTTACGACACGCATGGCTTACGGAGGAAGAATTCTGTTCCACTTCCCCATGGAGATAAGTGGAAATAAAGAAGAACAAGCAAGAAAAAATAGAAGAAAACCCAGAGGGGTGTGTATATACGTAAATGCTTGTACATGCATGTGTAGTGTGACCTAAATGTAAGTAGAAGTAGCAAGACGTACCTGAAATCTTGCATGTTTATGAGACAGAAAAAAGACACCAGCAATCCTACCATCATGTAAAACAATTACAGTGGACCCCCGAGTTTCGTACACCCCGGAAATCGTACAATTATGTAAGTATAATTTTGTAAGTGCTTGTGGAAGTGTATTTTTGGGGGTCTGAAATAGACTAACCTACATGACATTTTTCCTTAAGGGAGTAAATTCGTTCGGTAATGGCGCTTGAGCAGACTTCAGGAGTGAAGTTTTTACGAAACTCGGGGGTCCACTGTACGTACAGGATTTCGTTTTACACTACTTGGCAGTTGCTGGCTACCAACCTACTACCTAGGTGGGCTACTACTGTAAAGCAGAAATCACTGTAAAGTGAATCATAGCTTTTTTTTCACTTTCAAATTCATATCAAAGCTTGATAACATGTTTACACTATCATATATTAAGTGAGCAATAGAGTTAGGCTTAAAAAATCCATGTACAGTGGACCCTCGGTTTTCGCCGAAAATTCTTTCCAGAATGCTGTTTGAGTGCAGTTACCGAACGAATTTGTTCCCATAAGGATAAATGTAAATTGGATTAGTCAGTTCAGACCCCCCAAAACTACACTTACAGAAGCAATTACGAAAATACACTTACATAATTGTTCGAGTTTGGAGAAGAACGAAAACCGAGGGTCCACTGTACAGTGCACACATTACTTACCTTAAAATATTTTCATATTTAGTTTATATTGAGTGGTGAATATATTTATTGTAAAAAAGTCTGAATAAATGAAGAATGAGTATAATTGAAAACTGCTGTATTAGCGAAATGCTGTAAAGTGAAACACTGTAAAGCAGTGCCCTCCTGTACATTGTATCTTGTGGTATATACACATGGAAGATACTGAAGGGCCTGGTCTCTAACCTGTGCACAGCTATTACAACTTTCTGGAGTTTAAGCTGTCCAGCTTTTTGAAAATTTCCATTGTTCTTCTGACAGTATTTCTGATATCTGCTGGTAGTTGGTTGAAGAGTCTTGAATCACAGAAGTTGACACAGTGTTACGTTTTTGTAAACACGACCAGCCTGCTATTTATTGAGTTTATCCTACACTTTCTCCCATATCTTAATACTACAAGTGCTGAATCAGCCTGGTTGTGATGGCTATATGGGCATCCTGGTTGCTAACACAAACAGCCTGGTTGATAAGTCAGTCTTTCATATTAAAAGAATGATCTTGCAAGACATCTTGTACACATACATACTAGTTCCTTCGCATTCAGTACTGGTTGTCTTCTCTTGAGCAAGCATACAGTCATTGTCTTTTGCCAGATCCCTGGTCATTCTGTTGTTCAGAGCAAGGAATTTGCAGACTCCTCTCAATGTTTTGCAGTTGAATATCTAATAAATCTCTCAGAGATCTACCCTATTCAAACTATTTTTCTGTTTTGTGTTGGAGCTTTTTGGATCAATGGCAGTGTCATACGTGCAAGATAGAGATCAGCAAGCTGTTGTTGGTCAAACCACAGTTCAATTCAGTATCTTTAAAGATCATCTTCGATGCTAGGGTGGAGGAAGGGAAGGAAGACTAGTAGAGGAGATACATATTCACAGGTTCATGACATGCGCACTTCAATCCAGACAAAGGCTAAAAAATGGGTAGGGTTTGAAGCTCCACTCATTCTGTGGTTTGTTTGCAATTGTGTCATTATGATTTTGTGAGTAAAGGCAGGCTGGTTGGTTGGTAGTGGAGGAAGAAGAGGAGAGATTAAATGGGAGGAGGATTACATTTGAATTTTGGATTTAAATTTTTTTTTTTTTTCCCCATATTTTTTTTAAACAGTCAAGAAACATATTACCTGCAAAGTTTAAGAATAAATCCTTATGTTTCATATATTGCATTTGCTTGGTTTGTGTGCCATGGTCCAGGAAGGCACCTGTCATAAAGTGAGGGACACCTATAAAGAACAAAAAGGCACAATACCGTGACTAGAACAATACACAAATAAGCCGCACATAGGAGAAAGAAACTTATAATGATGTTTCGCTCCGACTGTGACCATCAACTAGTGACACTGTTAATAATAATAATACTTTAGTTCAGCATGATACAATGTACAGAGGTGAATGATATTTGGGTGTACATGCAGAAAGCCCCTAAATATGAAGAGCATTTCCCGCAAATTCAAAACTAACTAAAGATTAATAAGGCAATAACAATATGTAATTTTATACATAGTCACTTGGGTGAGTAGAAGAATAAATTTAGGAGTTACATTGAATACAAGAGAATTGAATATCGTATTAGTTCATGCTATATGGCTTTTATCAAGTTTATTTGATGAGGAATTACAGGTTTGATTATTAACATAAAGGGGACACAATCAATTTTTTAATGTTTGGGAGGATTACAGATATTGAGCATAAGATTAGTACAGTGGTACCTCGAGTTATGATATTTTTTCGTTCGAGAATGCTGTTCAAGTGCCATTACCAAACGAATTTATCCCCATAAGGAATAATGTAAAATAGACTAGTCCTTTTACACCCCCAAAAATATACCTACAAAAGCATTTAAAAAAATAAACTTACATAAAAGGGCGATTTTGGGGACCATCGTAACTCGAGGTACCACTGTACAGTGGACCCTCGGTTAACGAATACCCCGGAAATCGTGCAATTATGTAAGTATAATTTTGTAAGTTCTTGTGGAAGTGTATTTTTGGGGGTCTGAAATAGACTAACCTACGTGAAATTTTTCCTTAAGGGAGTAAATTCGTTCGGTAATGGCACTTGAGCAGACTTCAGGAGTGAAGTTTTTACGAAACTCGGGGGTCCACTGTATATTGTTTTACTTGTGTTAGTCAAATTGAGAATATGGAAATGTAGTTTTCAATGTTTAACCCTTTACCGGGCACTCCCTGGAAAATGATAATTTCAAAATGTATTTCAAATGAGTGGATAGAGTAACTCAATGTAAGGATAATGAGCCCATATAATTGAAATTCTAAAAAACTTTTCACGCAATTGCCAATATTCAAGGACCGTCTACAGACGGTCCTGACCGTTAAAGGGTGTCAAATTCTGAATGTTGCAAATTTGCAATTGTTAATAAAACACCAAATAAGTATTTTTCTATTTTATTATACTAATAGACAATATCAAAAACACAAATGGAACTTGTTTCCAAACATTTTGTATGTATAAAAAATATGAAAGTGAACCAAAGAGCAACATGGACACATTGCAAAGGGATAAAACTTTCAAGTCCCATATTCCTGAATTTCCTGAGAAAACAATCATTCTTGATCACTAATTGCTACAATGAAAGGCTATGAAGCAATTTCTTTCCTTCTTGATGCATAGATTTACCTTGCATACGGCACACAAAAATGAGGATGTGACATGATTTTTCGTTTTGCTGCAATAATTGCATGTAAATATTCTGCCTTGCACTGGCCAGTGACCTAGCATTTTATCAAACCTATCATTTTGGTCAAACCTCACACTGTCATCAGGCCTTTCTGCACGTTGGTACTGCACTGGAGATGGCAACAGGTCATCTGGTTCTGGATCTGAGTCACTTTCCACCAAAATGCAGAGATATTTGAACTTCTGTTGAAGGGTTCACAATAGAACAATTTCTCATTGATCTGGAATGACAATAAGAATGTTCTGTACACACCCAGACCACTACAGAATTCATATATGCACTAGAAATTTTTATATAAATATTTATTTACTGAAATTTAAAATGTGGCCCTGACAGGCGGGACCGTCTGTACACGGTCCTCTTTTGTTGCACTTTTTTCAATTGCATGGTACACTCATATTATGCTTATCTAACTCCTGATATATATCTCAAAATATGCCTAAACTATTCATTTACACACTGGACACAACAATTAGTACTTACCGACATTGTAGAGAGTATAATCACAGTGTATATGAGTGGAACAAGAGCAAAAATTCGGCTCTGGGTGACGTAAAGCAAGAAGTGTTTACATTTTGGTCTCTCAACCAATGGGAAGCGAGCAGATGCCGGTCTCACTTAGCTGGAGCGACTCACAGAAGGCTTGTGATTGGTCAGATATAAAGAATGGGAACCTAGATGGGCTGGGGGAGTAGGATGACACGCGCAAAAACACGTGTTTAGGACCGTCTGTACACGGTCCTGCCCGGTAAAGGGTTAATGGTCCAAGTCAGACCCAAACTTCGTCATAAGTTCTTTCTCCTATGTATGGGTTATTTGTGTATGGACACCTATATTGTATTAATGGGTAATAAATAAGAGAAAAATATTAAACTATGAAGACAGGAATATGAACATAAAAGTCAGCAACAGAAATGAACTCTCATGGACACATTGAAAAAGGATTTGACATGAACAGTGTATATTTTGGTCTCATACTGCCCCAGGGAGTCTCAGTGGGAGGCTGAAATATTTATTTCAGTGACTGATTCAGTGTTTCCATGCTAGTTTGTGGCACATGAACGTGAATCCTTATGAGTTTGTCTATGGCACATGAATACAAATCCATATAAGTTTGTCTGTGGCACACGAATACGAATCTACACGAGTTTGTCTGTGGCATATGAATGCAAATCACATATTTGATGAACATCTACTTACCAACAGTATTGCTAGTGCCCATGATGGCTAGAGTAAAGAAAAAAGCAACCTTTCCCATGGTGGCCATCCTGGTAATGTGCCTCATTGTGTACTCTCCCCTTATATTATAGATGCAGTAGAGTTGTCAGTGACTACAATATTTCAAACCTGATAAACATAATCTGATAATGACTAAAGTAGGATAAGCTGCCAGAACTTCCACACATTAATCTAGGCACAAAAATTCAGAGATTTAGTATTGTTAAATTATTATGTTTGAGATTAAAAAATGCATTTTATCAATGTAAGTTTAAATATACTATACAGTATTTGCATTTGAGATAATATTTTGATTACAAAGAGCTAGATAGAGAGATTCATTATTATTATTATTATTATTGTTGCTGTTGTTTATATATGCAAGTAATTTATTGTAAATTCCAATGGGTCTCTGTCACTTGAAACTGAGTTTCCTTTGTTTTTAATCTGGAGCATGCCTTTGAATCTTCCCTATGATACTTTCTTTGAGGCAAAGATTTATGGTGTCTGCAGTAGTCACCCAAGTGTCTCTATGCATTTTCCATGCACTGATGTGGGTTCCTCAAGGATTGTGGTTTGGATGCTACTTTCTTTGCCTTCTGAGGTATGTCTTAGTAAACAGTGGATGGGAACATTGAATTGACTAGTTCATGTGAAGTCAACTACCTCGCTCAAGTTACCATCCATGCCCTGTGAGAATTAAAGTCTTACTTGTAGTTTGAAGGGTGCTGAGATGGATCCATTTTCTGGTAATCCTCACTGATGATTCATTTTTGTGCCCAGTAAATCCTCCGTGTTCATGGCTAAACTACATATTCTGCTCACTGCACTCACCCTAATTGCCAGTCAAAATGGGTCTCATTCCATGGCCTACTCAAACTCTCAGAGGGCCCTGTGACCCAAAAGATTCAGGGGTAGGTAACCTGTGTCCATTCCAGGCACAAAGATGTAGAGTTGTACTGATCCTTAGAACCTGTTGAGATCCCAGATATTGAACTGGTAGATACAGTACTAAGGTGAAAGCTGCTATACAGTATCAAGTGTCTTCTACAGCAGACTTTTACCTTGGAATGACTTGTGCTCTCTTCGGGATATGTTTTGAGGTAGTAGCCACCCCTGTGGGCCATGAAGATGAGCAGCAAATTGTATAGGATTTGGCAGTATTGTAGGTTTGTAGCTCTTCTATTTTCATGGAAAATTAGAGTGCAAACAGGCCTTTTTAAAGGCTCCATTCTCATGTCTGTGTTAGATTGATAAAGCACTTGGAGGGTGAAGTATCTCTCAGTAAAAATATACAGATGTTGCACATGCACTATGACATCCTTGGTTTTTACTATGTTTATTCTGTCGTCTCTCTTACTCCAGTAAGTTATGGATAGTAGTATTGAGATTGAGGACATAACCCTTAAGCCAGAAGATAGGAATCATTCCCTGCAAGTACAGCTCACCAAACATTATACTACATGTAGAGCTTTAACAGTTGATATGATTGAGCTCTGGAGGCCAGAAATCAATGAAATTGGTCAGTAAGAGTTTAGAGGTTGGGACAGAAGCTGTGAATTGACCCCTGAAAAACATCACTGGGTGTATGACTACATTTCACAGACTACAGTTGTTGTTTTTAGTGTGTTACTCATGAACACTTCAAACAAAACAAAGAAAACAGACTTTATTTCTTTCTGCAGTATAAAAAATGTATGTTTACATTTTTTTTTTCAACAAGTTGGCTGTCTCCCACCGAGGCAGGGTGACCCAAAAAGAAAGAAAATCCCCAAAAAGAAAAATACTTTCATCATCATTCAACACTTTCACCTCACTCATACATAATCACTGTCTTTGCAGAGGTGCTCAGATACAACACTTTAGAATAGTCCCTCCAAACTGTCACTATCCCAGACCCCTCCTTTAAAGTGCAGTCATTGTACTTCCCATTTCCAGGACTCAAGTCCGGCTAAATCTATAATAACCGGTTTCCCTGAATCCCTTCACTAAATATTACCCTGCTCACACTCCAACAGCTCGTCAGGTCCGAAAAACCATTCGTCTCCATTCACTCCTATCTAACACGCTCACACACACTTGCTGGAAGTCCAAGCCCCTTGCCCACAAAACCTCCTTTACCCCCTCCCTCCAACCTTTTCGAGAACGACCCCTACCCCTCCTTCCTTTCCCTACAGATTTATATGCTCTCCAAGTCATTCTACTTTGATCCATTCTCTCTAAATGACCAAACCACCTCAACAACCCCTCTTCAGCCCTCTGACTAATACTTTTAGTAACTCCACACCTCCTCCTAATTTCCACACACCGAATTCTCTGCATAATATTTACACCACCCATTGCCCTTAGACAGGACATCTCCACTGCCTCCAGCCGCCTCCTCGCTGCAGCAAATAAATATTGTTCAGCACAAAGAAAGTCACTAGCACGTAGAGCATTTCAGGCAGGCTAACACTAACAGATTACTTAAGAACTAGACAGAGGTTATTGAATAGGTATATAAACATTGATTTAGGCATTAAAATTAGTTTACCTGGAGAGGGTTTCAGGGGTCAACGCTCCTGTGGCTCGGTCTGAGACCAGGCCTCATGGTGGATCAGGGTCTTATGAACCAGGCTGTTACTGCTGGTTGCATGCAAACAAGGAAACAAACATGCTTATTTTTTCAGCTTCTTGAGGTATATTACAGGCCTAAGAAAAAACGTTTTAGGCTTTGTTGATTTACTTTAACATTTTATTAATGTAATCTACGTAATTAAACTGCCAGTAACCAAATTACTGTGCATAAATGCAGAGGAAGTGACCAGGGGAAGGGTAGGTACATGTGATAGATAATAGTGTCATAATTCGTTATACTAGTAATAATAATAATAGTTGTATATGTGGCTAGTTATATATGATGCAAAACCTTGCTGGGGATTTTATTCCCAAAACAGGATACTGTACAATCACATTGTGTGGCCACACTGATCAGTATGATGATGATGTATGATGTTAACCCTTTCAGGGTCAAAGGGGGGTCTCCGAAACTCGTTCTCAGGGTCCAAGAATTTAAAAAAAAAAAAAAAAAAAATTCTTATGAAATGATAGAGAATCTTTTTCCGATCATAACGCCACAAATATTATGAAATTTGATCGAAAACTCACGGAATTATGCTTTCGCGAAGTTAGCGGCAGCCATGACACTTACGCATCGGCGATTTCGCCCACTTTGAGCCCTATTTTCGGCAAATTCCAATGTTTCAGGCAACTAAAATTATAGCTATTTCGCTAGAACTCCATTTCTTCTATCGATTGAGTACAAGAAACCGCCTATTTATCTATTACAACTACCCAAAATAGTGGTCAGAAAATGGCAATTTGGCCAATTTCACACAAATTTCAAACGATGCCAATTTCAAAATAGGGTCCAGAATAAACAAGGCAGACATTCCTGGCACTAAAATAATGTCTTCTCTGTTCATTAGTCACGTTTCCAGGCCCCTCTTACATTACTTTTGCTTTTCATTTTGAATTTTTATTCTCACAAAAAAATAGAAGATTTACTGTTATGTATACAACTGCATCATTGTAAAAATGGTACAAATAATATTAGAGCACTTGTGCATGAATATTAGACTCGCCAGTTGATGTGTATTGGATGCATGGTGTGATTTGTTTACTCTTGAACATCGTCAAAAATCGAACATTTTCGCTACTTTGAGCTCAATTTCAAGGTATGTACTTGTCTTTGTCAAACCAATCAAAATCATCTCAATTTCTGTAATATATCTTCCAATCTATCAAATGAGACCAAGAAAACGAGAATACATCAATAAATACCATACGAAAATAGACTGCAAAGTCACTGTTTTAAACCAAAAACACGGTCAGAGTTTTTTTCCTCATTATGCAATGTGTGGTGCAGGAATTTTTTTATACTGCGCACACTGACCGCACAGACCCATTCTATCACATCTAGGCCTAACAGCCTGTTTCTGCTTGATTTGAGGGCGCTAGAATTTAGGCGTACTAGTACGTCAATAACCCCAGGGCGTAAGCCGTACTAGTACG
Organism: Cherax destructor; assembly: GCA_009830355.1. NCBI lineage: Eukaryota > Metazoa > Arthropoda > Malacostraca > Decapoda > Parastacidae > Cherax > Cherax destructor. The sequence continues at coordinate 14,275 of WNWK01018835.1, read as the reverse complement.
TCAATAACCCTGAAAGGGTTAAAGCAAGAACCATCACTCAGGATGGTTTTCCTCTCATACTTATCACTCAGGATGGTTTTCCTGTCATACTTATCACTCAGGATGGTTTTCCTATCATACTTCATCACTCAGGATGGTTTTCCTATCATACTTCATCACTCAGGATGGTTTTTCTGTCATACTTCATCACTCAGGATGGTTTTTCTGTCATACTTCATCACTCAGGATGGTTTTCCTGTCATACTTCATCACACAGGATAAGATTTTAAGTAAAGTAATGAAGTCTTTGTCTGAGTTGGGTAATTTCAGTAAAGCTATAAGTATACCACACTTTGCTCAAAGAAAATTTATACGTACAGTGGACCCCCGGTTTACTTACTGCTCCAAACTCGAACAATTATGTAAGTGTATTTTTGTAAGTGCTTTTGTAAGTGTATTTTTGGGGGTCTAAAAGGACTAATCTAATTTACATTATTCCTTATGGGAACAAATTCGTTTGGTAACAGCACTTGAACAGCATTCTGGAACGAATTAATTATGTAAACCGGGGGTCCACTGTATATGTAAATTTTATTATTAGTTATTTATTATTATGTATTATTATTATTCAAGGGAAATGCTAGACTTGCAGTGATCATACAGTATGAAATCAAGGAACCTAAAAGTAAACTCTCAGTGTATGTACAGTACACTGGGATTTACATTTATGTCTTATGTAGACAGATGTACACAGTAGAACCCTGTATCCATAGATTTGGTTTCTGCGGTTTCAGTTATCCACTGTTGACCATGGTCTGTAAATAATCCTTAATTTTGCTTAATAATGGACCCATAGTGCAAAAGTAGTGATGGTGGCAGTTCTTTAAAGCTTAAGAGAAGCCGTGAAGTGCTTCCCATCAGTAAAAAAATGCTAATTCCCCACCTGTTGTGAGTAATTTATCAATTAAACTTTTTCATAGTTATGTATGTAAACAAAAACAACTTACATTTAGGGTTTGCTACTATCTACAGTTTCAGGTATCCACGGTAGGTCTTGGAACATATCCCCCACAAATACAGGGATACTACTGTATATCTTTCAGTGTGTAGTATACATTGAGATGTGTATGTACTGTACACTGAAAGATTTTGCCTTTCAGTATACATATATCAAGAGATGTATGCCTTTTAGTGTACATGCAAAGATGTACACTTTCCAATGTACTATATAGTGGTACCTCGGTTTTCGTACAGCTCCCAACTCGAACAATTATATAAGTGTATTTTTGTAAGTGCTTTTGTAAGTGTATTTTTGGGGTCTGAAACGGACTAATCTAATTTACATTTGTCCTTATGGGAACAAATTAATTCGGTAACTGCGCTCGAACAGCATTCTGGAATGAATTATCGACGAAAACCGAGATACCACTGTATATACACAGATATACACCTTAATGTATATACGTACACACATACTCACATCTTTCAGTGTGTTTGTTGTGTAAGAGTGATTCAGTGAAAAAGTGGAGCATTTTTTTTACTTGAAAGGTAAGCCCTTATCTGACTTTTATTGTTGTGTTTATCATACTAGACAAAAGCATGTGACATTTTAGATTAACCCTAATAACTTTTATTATTTCCAGCTTATCACAGTGTTATGAAGGTACAAATATATACCTGTAGTCGAACCACTACAGTTGTGCTTTTTATCTTAATCTTGATTTCCAAAATACATCACATAATTTAAATAGCAAAATTGATGTCAGATTCTGTAGAAATGCAAGTTTTTTTATGATTTGACGTGTTGTTGGAGTGTTAGCAAAGTAACATTTATGAAGGGATTTAAGGAAACCAGTTTGCTGGACTTGAGTCCTGGAGGTGGGTATTATGGTACATGCACTCTAAAGGAGGGGTTTGGGATATTTGCTTTTTGAAGGGACATCTGAAGTGTCATATCTGTACTCCTCTGGCAAGACAGTGATAGTGTGAATGATGGTGAAAGTGTTGCTTTTTCGGGTCACCTGGACTTGGTGGGAGATGACCAATGTGTTAAAAAAAAAAAACTTTTAAATTTCCAAAACACAACTTCCAACAGCTTTGCATTTTTATGATATGACCTACACTGAAAGTTGTGATTCAGTCTCAGACCAGTCAGGCTGTCATAACTTACCTTATAATACAGGTGTCAACTTGCTAAAAGTTTCCACCTCAGCAAAACATTAACCCTTTACCGGGCAATCCCTGGAAAATGATAATTTCGAAATGTATTTCATATGAGTGGATAGAGTAACTCAATGTAAGGATAATCAGCCCATATAATTGAAATTCTAAAAAAAACTTTTCACGCAATTGCCAATATTCAAGGACCGTCTACAGACGGTCCTGACCGTTAAAGGGTGTCAAATTCTGAATGTTGCAAATTTGCAATTGTTAATAAAACACCAAATAAGTATTTTTCTATTTTATTATACTAATAGACAATATCAAAAACACAAATGGAACTTGTTTCCAAACATTTTGTAGGTATAAAAAATATAAAAGTGAACCAAAGAGCAACATGGACACATTGCAAAGGGATAAAACTTTCAAGTCCCATATTCCTGAATTTCCTGAGAAAAAACAATCATTCTTGATCACTAATTGCTACAATGAAAGGCTATGAAGCAATTTCTTTCCTTCTTGATGCATAGATTTACCTTGCATACGGCACACAAAAATGAGGATGTGACATGATTTTTCGTTTTGCTGCAATAATTGCATGTAAATATTCTGCCTTGCACTGGCCAGTGACCTAGCATTTTTCAAACCTATCATTTTGGTCAAACCTCACACTGTCAACAGGCCTTTCTGGACGTTGGTACTGCACTGGAGATGGAAACAGGTCATCTGGTTTTGGATCTGAGTCACTTTCCACCAAAATGCAGAGATATTTGAACTTCTGTTGGAAGGGTTCACAATAGAACAATTTCTCATTGATCTGGAATGACAATAAGAATGTTCTGTACACACCCAGATCACTACAGAATTCATATATGCACTAGAAATTTTTATATAAATATTTATTTACTGAAATTTAAAATGTGGCCCTGACGGGCGGGACCGTCTGTACACGGTCCTCTTTTGTTGCACTTTTTTCAATTGCATGGTACACTCATATTATGCATATCTAACTCCTGATATATATCTCAAAATATGCCTAAACTATTCATTTACACACTGGACACAACAATTAGTACTTACCGACATTGTAGAGAGTATAATCACAGTGTATATGAGTGGAACAAGAGCAAAAATTCGGCTCTGGGTGACGCAAAGCGAGAAGTGTTTACATTTTGGTCTCTCAACCAATGGGAAGCGAGCAGATGCCGGTCTCACTTAGCTGGAGCGACTCACAGAAGGCTTGTGATTGGTCAGATATAGAGAATGGGAACCTAGATGCGCTGGGGGAGTAGGATGACACGCGCAAAAACACGTGTTTAGGACCGTCTGTACACGGTCCTGCCCGGTAAAGGGTTAATGTAAAAGCATTCTGTAGTGCTTTTGGATCTTATTGTTTTTCATAAAGCCAATAAAGCACTTAAATTACTGTACTGGTAAAGGTTTGAAGGCCTAAATATGTACTCTGGAGCATAGGAGAGGAAAATTCATGATAATATATAGTATATATGGGGAAGGTACTTAAGCACCTACTCCCAAATTTAAAGAGTACCAAAACAGTGTACTGGAGTGAGAGGAAGGGGAGGAAATGTAAAATAAACCTACTTAAAAACAATGGCACCATGAGGCATAATCAGAGAAAAGTGTATCAGCATCTGTGGGTCCAGACTATTAAATATTGTTCCAGAAAATAATGTAAGTACTGCCTGAAAAAGTGAAAATCTTCAGGAGAAGGCTGTGGGAGCAGGAAAGCTCCTGAAACTAGTCTTAAGCATGCCACAGGTATGTCTGCAAAACTTACTTTATTGTCATACAGTGTTGCCATCAAGCTTTAGTTGTGGGACAGAATACTTTACACCCCAGTCAAATATTGCTGGAGATACATTAGACAACTCATACCCTTGATCTCAGTTGACCTCAAATTCACAGCATTTCCAAACAATTGTTGATGTCAAGTTAACTCAGGAGTGTCATGCTTAATCCCAGCTTGGTCATGTGAGGATTATTAGATCCCAGGTTAATCATGTTAGGATTATTATTTCAAGCATATGATCATGATGTAGATGAATTGCAGTGTGCGTCAGCATTGAGAAAAGTGCTGGTGTGGTAAGACAGGTTTATGGGTCAGCTGAGTACATCTCAGCCTCAGATAACACCTGACACATGCACTGACGGATTAACATAAGGGCAAAGAGTACACTTGTCCCTGGCACCCCTTGGTGTGAGGGGCACAGAGCCCCCATGTGTTGTAAGCCCTAAAGACCCCAGGTGTGAGGACCCTCAGGGACCCCTCCCCAGTGTAGAGGCCCATAAGTGAGGTACCATAGGTCTCCAGGTGAATGCCCTCAGTATGAAGGGACTCCAAGGCCCTCAAAGTTAAAGAACCCCAGATTCCCTAAGTGTGAAGGAACCCAGGTGTGAAGACCTCCCAAGTTGAGGGAACCCAGGTGTGAAGACCTCCCAAGTTTGAGGGAACCCAGGTGTGAAGACCTCCCAAGTTTGAGGGAACCCAGGTGTGAAGACCTCCCAAGTTTGAGGGAACCCAGGTGTGAAGACCTCCCAAGTTTGAGGGAACCCAGGTGTGAAGACCTCCCAAGTTTGAGGGAACCCAGGTGTGAAGACCTCCCAAGTTTGAGGGAACCCAGGTGTGAAGACCTCCCAAGTTTGAGGAACCCAGGTGTGAAGACCTCCCAAGTTTGAGGGAACCCAGGTGTGAAGACCTCCCAAGTTTGAGGGAACCCAGGTGTGAAGACCTCCCAAGTTTGAGGGAACCCAGGTGTGAAGACCTCCCAAGTGTTAGGGAACCCAGGTGTGAAGACCTCCCAAGTGTTAGGGAACCCAGGTGTGAAGACCTCCCAAGTATAAGGGAACCCAGGTGTTAGGGGCTTCATGGTTCACAGATCCCCCAGGTGTGAAGGTTTCCAGTTGTGATGGATCCCAGTTTTGCATAAAAAAAATTCTTTAATGGAATTTACAAAATATTCTTAATTTGAAATTGTGTAATTTTAATATGCATAATTTTGAATAATAATAATAATAATAATAATAATAATACTGTATTAATAATACATAGGATTTTCTTATTCTTGAGGGCCTGTTCTTTTAAGAAATTTACCAGCACTTGCACCCCCAAGTCATAAATGCAACAAAAACGATGAGATGCTAATGTTTATGATATAAACCTTGATACAGTGGTACCTCGGTTAGCGATATTTTTTTGTTCCAGAATGCTGTTCAAGTGCCATTACCAAACAAATTTATCCCCATAAGGAATAATGTAAAATAGACTAGTCCTTTTAGACCCCCAAAAATACACTTACAAAAGCATTTAAAAAATAAACTTACATAAAAGGGCGAGTTTGGGGACCATCGTTAACCGAGGTACCACTGTAATTAATACTGATAAATTGATTTAAAAAGACACGTGAGAAAACACTAGGACATATTTATTAGAAAACATTTTGGTCCTGGGATCTTGGTTAGAAGTGATCAAGGTCCCAGGACCAAAATGTTTTCTAATAAATATGTCTTAGTGTTTGCTCATGTGTCTTTTTAAGGAGAGAGAAAGGGTTGGGTAGGGGGTGTCATTACTGATTAGAGACCTTTTACTTTAAGAGGCATGTCTTTATGCTGATGAAGGGTAATTAAAAGGCATATACCTTGGTGATGGTGAAAGACTCATGATCAAGAGACATACACCTTGGTGCTGGTGAAGGATTCTTGATCAAGAGACATACCTTGATGCTGGTGAAGGATTCTTGATCAAGAGACATACCTTGATGCTGGTGAAGGATTCTTGATCAAGACACATATATACCTTGATGCTGGTAAAGGATTCTTGTTGTAGAAATGGGAGCTATCCTCACCTGGCCATTTTTACCCCATCTTTCATAATTCCGACTCTTATAGTGCCCTCTTTACCAATTGGATCATGCAAATTGGATTAATTTTATTCAACTTTTTACTATTTCCTCTTCCCCTCTGATGTTTTTGTTGGTAATGAATTACATTCATCTTTTCTCTTTACTCAGTTTAGACTGTAAAGTCATTTTTGTCTGAATTCCTTTGTATAACTAACCAGACATGCAAGTATAACTCCGGATAAGAGGTCATCCACTACCATTACCAGCAGTCATTTCAAATTTTCATGCAACACCTTCAACACTGTCTTCCATGTTTACATTAATATTTCCCAAAATAATTACTCTATCAAATTAACATTTCATGAACATTCAGTTAACAGGTTTGAGTCAGTACACAAATAACCCACACATAGGAGGAAGTAACTTATGATGAAATTTTGGTCTGACTTGGACCATTAACAAGTCACACTTACTGGCTACCTTAACGAAGGTAAGGTAGCCAGTAAGTGCTACCTTACGAAGGTAAGGTAGCCAGTAAGTGTGACTAGTTAATGGTCAGAGTTGGACCCAAACATCGCCGTAAGTTTCTTTCTCCTATGTGTGGGTTATTTGTGTATTGTTCCAGTCATGGTATTGTGCTTTTTCTTTAGGTTTCAGTCTTCTATACTCCTCTCACTTCAAGACACACAGACACTGACTGTTACCCATTAATTGTCTCCACTTCTATTCTAACTCACAAAATTAATTTGAATATTTATGACCCTTATTTTCTTTATGAAAATTCAAACAGTACTTCATGCCTTTTTGAGTTCTTCCACTGTCACACTCAAATTTTTTTTTTTTTAACTCTCCAATCCTTTTAACTTTGATTCACTCAGTGCTTGGACATCCAATTATCTTTGTATACAAATTGTCAACAGTCAGAGCTCTATGTAATTTTTTTAACATGTACTACATGAATCCACATTCATAACACCAATAGTGACTATAGTCTCTCAAAATATGTTATATTAGTTTATGTAATCAAGATGCTTGCACAGCACTAGGATATTTTTATTAAGGGAACCTTTTGCTCACTGGAACAGTCCAGCAATGCACATTTACAATTTATTTTTTTAACTAAACAGGAAAAGGAGTAAACAGCCACTTATTCCATGCAGTTACATTTATTTATGAACCGTTTTCTTAATTTAGAGATAGTTTTGTCAGAGGAAAAATGTCAGTAATGTTTCACTAGCTTAGACAGACTTAAGCATGAAAGTATGTTATTAATAATTAGAAAAATCATTAAAGTAATCTACATTATGCTTATGTACTTACCCATCTTATTTTCAATGGTTATGTTAATTTTTAATTGAAATTAGTTTTACTATTTTATAACAAGGTTTGGTAGAAAGAAAATCTAAAGACCCAATATTAAGAGCTGTAACTCATAAGATATGCATAGTATGTGTCAGTGTAGTGACATGTCCTTGCTATTTTCTCAGCGATCTGTCATGGGACTAGATATTAAATAAGTACTGTCTTCTGTTATCTCCAGTTTTATAATTAACATGTACTGTGCATTAACTTGTTAATGAGGAGAGATTTTCAGTTCTGGGTGATCCTGTCATCATGGTTTCTTTGTCAATGGAGGAACATTGTAGGTCTTTAACTTAGCTTCACATATAAAAGTTGTCAGCTGAGGAGTGTTCTTGTTTTTTAACTTAGCCTCGTATATAAAAGTTATCAACTGAGGAATGATCTATTTCTTTGACTTAGCCTCACATATAAAAGAAGGAGCAACACTTTGTGGTCCGTACTCATTAGCGTACTGGCGCTTGCCACCTGGCCCGGCTGGGACTAGCATGGTGTGACTTCCCGTTGGATTGATTCTTGGACAATTCATTAGCCAGCTGGTGTGGAAAGTATGGTGTTATTAATTATGCAATAAATCCATCATATGTATTATAGGGTCTATATTGTTGGGGAACAAGGGGACACTCGTACAGAAGAAATGGAAATGGATTCGTGATAGGAGAAGACATAATAGCAGCCCTATTGACATCACATGTAAAGATAATATGTCAGCTACTTATGGAGCACATAAAGACAGTTTACGAATCTTCACAAGAATTCCTTCAGGAATCCTTGTACAGTGGACCCCCGAGTTTCGTAAACCCCGGAAATCGTACATTTATGTAAGTATAATATTGTAAGTGCTTGTGGAAAAGTATTTTTGGGGGTCTGAAATAGACTAACCTACGTGACATTTTTTCTTAAGGGGGTAAATTCGTTCGGTAATGGCACTTGAGCAGACTTCAGGAGTGAAGTTTTTACGAAACTCGGGGGTCCACTGTATGTCCAAACCCCTGGAGTTACAGGAGCATATTAGCTGATAAATTGTTTCTTAGTTTGGACCCAGGATATTAAATTCATTCCCCATAAACACAGATAAGTTGTAAAGAGAATTAACTAGAATATGCAAATAAGAGAAAGTGCAGAAATTCTGTACTTGTACTTACATGTAGGAATGAGGATCAATGGGTGTTCCGTCAAGCCACTGCCACTGATCGTTCAAGTATTCACCGCCAACCCAGTAGATGTAATAGCCTTTAGACAGGTCTGGCATATGCCATTGAAAAAAGAATTAAAAGCTATTTAAAAAATATTGGCACAGGTACCAAATAATTTTAAAAAATGGAAAAGGTGCCAGATAATTTAAAAACAATAGAATAGGTGCCAGATAATAAATCTGCATTTGCTTTAATGTACAGTAGCTTTTGATCTGAAAAGACATCAGCCAATTTATGATTGTAATAACATAACCTATGTAAACTAGCAATGAAATAAATACAGTGGTACCCCGACTTACGATGGTCCCCAAACTCACCCTTTTATGTAAGTTTATTTTTTTAAATGCTTTTGTAAGTGTAATTTTGGGGGTCTAAAAGGACTAGTCTATTTTACATCATTCCTTATGGGGATAAATTCGTTTGGTAATGGCACTTGAACAGCATTCTTGAATGAAAAAATATCGTAAGTCGGGGTACCACTGTATTTGTATTTGTAAGTACAGTGGACCCCCGGCTAACAAGCAAAATTCATTCCAGAAGCCTGCTCAAGTGCCATTACCGAACGAATTTACTTCCTTAAGAAATAATGTCACGTAGGTTAGTCTATTTCAGACCCCCAAAAATACACTTCCACAAGCACTTACAATATTATACTTACATAATTGTACGATTTCCGGGGTGCTCGTTAGGCGGGGGTCCACTGTACTACTACAGTGGACCCCCGGAAATCGTACTGCTCCCAACTCAAACAATTATGTAAGTGTATTTTTGTAAGTGCTTTTGTAAGTGTATTTTTGGGGGTCTGAAATGGACTAATTTAATTTACATTTGTCCTTATGGGAACAAATTCGTTCAGTAACGGCACTAGAACAGCATTCTGGAACGAATTATGTCCGATTTCCGGGGATCCACTGTATATGTTTGTGTTAAGGGATACAGGCAACCGATTATTGGAGCTTGAGTTCTGGAGAAGGGAAATACAGTTCATGCGCTTTAAAGAAAAAAATGGCTGGGGACATTTGTTGTTTAGGGACATTTAGAGTGTGACATCCTTGCACTCTGGAAAGTCAGTTTGGGAGGGAGTGAGAGTGAATGCATTTTGTTCTTTTGAGTCTTCCTGTCATGCTGAGAAACTACATACATGTTAAATTTTGTATCATATGTATACACGTATCAGTGCACCACACAAAAACAACCAGAGGTATATACAGAAAAAGATAGTACAGTGGTACCTCTACTTACGATATTTTTTCATTCCAGAATGCTGTTCAAGTGCCATTACCAAACGAATTTATCTCCTTAAGAAATGTTGTAAAATAGACTAGTCCTTTTAGACCCCCAAAATTACACTTACAAAAGCATTTAAAAAAATAAACTTACATAAAAGGGTGTGTTTGGGGACCATCGTAAGTCGAGGTACCACTGTAGTCAGCAGGATTTCAACAGTAGCTTTTTGAGGCATCTGTGGCTGAGTGGTCTAAAGCATCACATTGAGGAGCCATGCCACTTCCCACACATGGGTTTGAATCCTGCTGACTGTGATCTTTCTGTGTGTGTATATATGTATGTGTATAATATGTACATGTACATACATATTTTTATGCAGTATATACAATATAAAACATTGAGTGTTGTACTTTCTTCTAATAAATTTGATTACATAAAATAATTTAGGTATGTATAAATTAATTATTGGTATGTACTTGATGTGTACATACCTCTGACTTAATATGTCTGACTTTATATTTCATTTTCCTTATGGTATAGGATATCTTACCAGGGCAGTTGTTGTTTATATTCAGGCTAACAAGGCGTAGGAAGTTGACTTCAAAGTTTGAAAGTAAGTCGACAGTCCATTTGGTATCAGTCATGTTTTTGCACAGGTTACGGCCAACTCCCCAAGTCACTGGCCTGAAGGTCGGGTCCTCAAAGATGGCATTGCTTACGTGCAAGCACCTGGCCCCAACTTGTCTAAACTTGTTCGGACAGTCCTGTGCTGATGAAATAGCAGGAGAAATATTCATGAGTACTATTTCAAAAAGCACAGGAAATAAAACTTAAACTGATATGTTATAATTGGTTAATTTGTATTGACTGACTACACTAACCTAACCTAAGTAACGTAAATCCAGAAGCTTGCTGCAAGCCATATGTGAGAAATCCACATAGGATTTTCAAGGATGGGTTGCCATATGTCTGAGTTGACCCTGAGTGCTTTGTACACATCTTCATGTTATGATTTATTTGTATTCAAATTTTTATTTTTGCAAAGTTTATAATGTGTTATTTACATGTTATAAAATATTGTTTAGCACAAAGAAAACCACTAACATGCCTGAGCATTTTGGGCAGACTAGAGTATCATTTAATTGTTAAATAATTTTAAAGTTACTGTACATTTCTTCAAGAACATTAATAAATTTGAATGATGCATGCTGCATATTATACAAAAGTTATAATGTACAAAAAAAAACAATTATATTTTTCTCAAAACACTGACGTACCCACCTAGTAATGTGAGGTTCAGTACAAGTTAAAATTACAAAATTATTTAAACTATTTTCAACACAAGCAATTCCTTGTACCTGCTGGGTATGTATTATCAATTGCAAACATTGTTAATATTGTACCAACCATCAACTCCTGAGATTGCAAGGAATCCCAGCAGAGCCAGTGTCACCAGCAGCTGAACCTGACCCATGTTGGTTAAGGCAGTTGGGATATTGCTCTCAACTTCACAACCATGGCCTTTTATAGCTTGTGGAAGACAGAGTAGCTTGCGTTGCCTGTTTTGTAATATTTCAGTTATAGATAAGAAGTTCCTTGAGAACTAGGTTACTGAGTGTGTGTTGTAAATGCATAGTTATCTTAATACCTTCCTGATCTTCAGATTTTTGAAGATAACACACACAATTCAGAGGTAGCTGATGTAATATATGTTTCCGTGTGGCTTGAGTATTGTAAACTGATAATGTGTAAGTTTATCGAAGTACAGGTACACAAGTACAGTTATCATGCAGAGTGTAAATTACTTAGGATTTTTTTTTAACACGTCGGCCGTCTCCCACCGAGGCAGGGTGACCCAAAAAGAAAGAAAATACTTTCATCATCATTCAACACTTTCACCTCACTCACACATAATCACTGTCTTTGCAGAGGTGCTAAGATATGACAGTTCAGAAAATCCCTCCAAACTGCCAATATCTCAATCCCCTCCTGTAATAAAGTGCAGGCATTGTACTTCCCATTTCCAGGACTCAAGTCCAACTAAATCAATTAACTGGTTTCCCTGAATCCCTTCACAAAATATTACCCTGCTCACACTCCAACAGCTCATCAAGTTCCAAAAACCATTCATCTCTATTCACTCCTATCTAATACGCTCACACATGCTTGCTGGAATAACCCAAAAAAAAAGTCAGTGACTTATTTCCCTTGGGGTCCTTGTATTCCATTGTGTTGTGATGTGCCACTGGGCATTAAAACTCAGACTATTTTACTTATAATAATGTTATTTAGTGGGTGGGTATAAAGTGTGATGCAATGAAGTCTCACAATCACTATTTGTGGAAAATGAGACTTTAAAATCACCAATGATAAGACATTTCTATAGTATCAACACTTGTTCTGTGCGTGCAGTTCTATCACCTCATTGTGTTTTATTCCACTACCAGCATTACCACTACCAGCATTACCACTACCACCACTACTTTTTTTTCTCTCTTGGTTCCGTCCCTGTCCCCCTCACCTATGTACCGGCTCCCTTACTGTCTTGTGTTAGTGTGATTTGTAAATGGTCCAAGTCAGACTGATATGTCATCTTAAGCTTCTCTCACCTATGTGCAGGATATTTGTGTATTGTGCCTTTTTATTCTTTTGGAATCATAGAATTTCTGGTCTTTTCTGTATTTTACTCCATGTATTTCTTAATTATTATTATTATTATTTCATTCTCATAAATAATTCCTGTTGTAATATTTCCTGTTCAGGACCACAATGAAAATCAGTCACTTTAACGTTTTTGGGGTTACCCTAGATAATTTACACTATGATGATTGCACTTACGTGTAGCTTTGCCTAAATAAACTTATGAATTTAGTCTTGGACTGAGATTAGGCAGTGACTGGAGGCTATGCCCGTACTGTATGCTGTACCACAATTTTGTTCTGAAAAAAAAAAAAAAAATTATTTTTAAAACATGTTTATGAGTATGTACGTGAAAATTCTTAGAGTATTGTGCTTTCATGGTCACTAGTCAGCATAATCCAGTGAAAAATTAGTCAGTACAGTAATTGAAAAAAGAAGCATTTGCATTGAAGGGAGGAAGTTAGTTTTAGGAATCCCCCATCCCTTTTCCTGTGGCCACACCACTTAGTGAGATAACTTCTCACCTTTCTTTTCCTACCTTTCTCCTGTATGACCCCTATGGGTCTAGCACTTACTGCTGATTATAATATAATAATTTTTCTACCTTCCATTGCACTTACCCCATCTCTCTTCCTTCTTCATCAGTCTTCCTTTTCCTTCCCCAGGCAATTAACCCTTCCCTTAAATCTTTTCTTTTCCTCTTTCCCCATCAAATATTTTACCTTCAAACTTCTACCCTTCCTTCCTTTAACTACTCACTTAAATTCTTCTCTCCCTGTTCCCATAGTTCTTTCTCCCTTTCCTTAGACTTCCCTCTCCCTCTTCTCAGACTGACGGCCCTGAATCTGCACTCTCTAAAAAGGCATAGAATTAGGGGGGATATGATTGAGGTGTATAAATGGAAAACAGGAATTAATAAAGGGAATGTAAATAGCGTATTAAAAATATCTAGCATAGACTGGACTCACAGCAATGGTTTTAAATGGGAAAAATTCAGATTCAGGAAGGATATAGGAAAGCACTGGTTTGGTAATAGAGTTGTGGATGAGTGGAACAAACTCCTGAGTTCCGTCATAGAAGCTAAGACATTGTGGATGTGGATGGGTGTGAGTTGGACCTGACTAGCTTGTGCTACTAGGTCAAGGCATTGGCATAAGCCGGTTGGAGAATTGGACCTGCCTCGCATGGGCCAGTAGGCCTGCTGCAGTGTTCCTTCTTATGTTCTTTCCTCAGACTTCCTTCTCCCTTTCCTCAGACTTCCTTCTCCCTTAACCCAGACTTCCTTCTCCCTCTCCTCAGACTTCCTTTTCCCTCTTCTCAAACATCCTTTTCTTTCTCCATAGTTTACTCATCCCCCCTTTTCCAAACTTCTCTCACTTTTCCCAAAATCTTTCACCTCTTTTTTTTCCTCCCCTCCCCACCAAAAAAAAAAAATTAATCATGTATTAGGGTTTGAGTTAATAAGTTGTAATGCGATCACCTCCCCAAAGCTTGAGATATCTCAGCAAGATAATCCCTGCAAGGAAATATTATCACAAGATTTTCTCGAGGGATTTCATCAGCGATTTTTTTATTGACCTGAATACTGATAATCATGGAAGGTGTCTTTTGTGTTATATTTTTTACGTTAGCTTTTTAACAAGTAAACAAGAGCAGTCACTGGTTCAACACTGAATGTGATTGATAGGTAATGTTGTGAGATAATCACAAATGGGGGGAAGAGAGAGTGTAAGTGATTGTGAATGAGAGTGAGAGTGTACTCAACTGTGTGTGTACTCACCTGTGTGGGGTTGCAGGGGTTGAGTCACAGCTCCTGGCCCTGCCTCTTCACTGTGAGGGTCAATGTCAGATAAA
>WNWK01018834.1:0-39061 GCA_009830355.1 Cherax destructor | reverse complement strand
TAAATGTTTTGTATGAACTCCTGGAATGATGTTCACTCAAGCTAAACAATGCTACACTGCTGACAATGTGCGGGGTGGCGGTCTAGCGGGGCTTTGTATGTGCGGGGCTTTGGGTAGACAGGTTCCGACCATCGGTGAAAACTGAGACAATCGGTGAAAACCGAAATTTTTCCACAAAAAGTGATTGAAAACCAAAATCGGTGAAAACTGAGACAATTGAAAACCAAGGGATGACTGTACAGTGGTACCCTGGTTTCGTAGTCATCGGAGTTCGTAATATTCGGTAATCGTAACTTTTTTCATCAAAATATTGGCTCAGTGATCGCATTGGTCCTGAACGCGTACGCCTGGCCCGAGCGGCCCCCACACACCATTCACAGTCAGTGTGGCATTGTTTATTAGCGAGTGACCGTCACCCAACGCGTTCATACGATACATTTGTAATATTCCATTCTTTTTAATGCTTACAACTGCTAAATAAGCCGCCATGGGCCCAAAGAAAGCTTTCTAGTGCCAGCCCTTTGGTAAAGGGCTGAGAGGAGAGACTGTGTCTTTTTAAGTGATTCAGTGATTCTACGATATGTTATGATACTAAAGCAGCAGGAGTTGATAAAGGCTATAGTGCCAGCCAGCGATAAAGTGTAGCATTAACAGTGTAGCAAGTAAATTAAGCCATTAATCGATATAAAAATGACGACACGAAACTTAACTCCTCCATTGTTGTTTGAGGTATATTGGGCGACTGACAACACCACCGCCTCCTGCTGCTGCCATTTACCACCACTATGTAAGGCTTATCTTTCAGTGGCCCTTATACACCCAACAACAAACAACAACACCAGTCCTCACATTCTTAATGACATATTTTATTCGTTCTAGAGTATATGTTATGTTTCTACGTTATTAACCCTTTGACTGTCGGAGACCCCTTTCTGAAACTGTCATTCTATGTCGGGAAATATTCGAAAAAAAAAATTATTTTTTCTTATCAAAATGTTAAGATTATTTTTCTGATTGTTTATCCTAAAATCAGATTTTTGCCATCACTACGATATGGAGGTGTAAAGTTGGCAGAAAATGAGCCGCGTATGCAACAGCTGGCAACCACAACTGCAAACATTTGTTTACTTCCATTCTGTAGATTTCTTGTTTTTTTCACTATTTTTTTTTACGTAACTTCAACCCTTATGTGGCCCTGTAGACTAAGGAAGGTGCAATGTATATATATATTTCGATGCAACATAATAATAGATAAACATTATATCATTATATTGTTTACAAAACTTGTTACACAAACCAACAATACAAAAATCTTTATTACTAATGTTCTATAATATATATACAAATGTGCAGTCACTGGACATGTTCATAGACATTCTGCAGCTTGTGGAACTCTTTGAAACATGGTTCCATGCACAGTGGTGTTTTACATTCCTCACACATAAAACGAGTGTCTCTGCATTTTTGTGGGTGTTTTTTTGTATATGCACAGACAAAACATCTCTTCTGAGCAGTTTTCTTCAAAGTAGCAGCAGGCAGTTGTGTTAGGTAGTTATCCTAGGTTGATGGTCGTCTGGCTCGTCATTCCTTCCTTCCTTCCTTCCTACATTCCTTCCTTCCTTCCTTCCACCTACCCACCTACCTACCTACCTACCTACCTACCCACCCACCCACCTACCTACCCACCCCTCACACCTACCTTACCTTCATTCCTTCCTTCCTTCCTTCCTTCCTTCCTTCCTTCCTTCCTTCCTTCCTTCCCACCCACCACCCACCTACCTACCTACCTACCCACCTACCTACCTACCTACCTACCTACCACACCTACCTACCTACCTACCCACCTTCCTTACTACCTTTCATCTCGTCCTTCCTTTCTTCCTTCTGGTTTCTATTATACACACACAGTCACTGGACACGTGCCTAGAACTGCTATAAGCTTCTGAAGATGGTTGTTGTGTCTGGGTCATCATTTCGTCCTTCCTTCCTTCCTACATTCCTTCTAACCTTCTTTCCTACATTCCTTCCTTCCTTTCATCTCATCCTTCCTTCCTTCTGGTTTCTATACTATATGCATATATAATCACTGGACACTTCATAGAATTGCTATAAGCTTCTGGAAGCTGGTTGTTGTGTCTGGGTCGTCATTCCTTCCTTCCTTCCTACCTTCCTTCCTACCTTCCTTCCTGCATTCCTACCTACCTTTCTTCCTTTCATACCGTCCTTCTTTTCATCTCCTTCCTTCCTTCCTTCTGGTTTCTATATATACACATATATAGTCACTGGACACTTCATAGAACTGATAATAGCTTCTGGAAGCTGGTTGTTGTGAGTGTGTGGACTTATAAATATGCTGAGTCAGGGTGAGGCTGCTGTCAAAATGACATATTATACCATCACTCGCCACCCTCACTGCCTTGTCAACACCCATGGGGTCCCTTGCTCTTCTTCCCCACAGTCCTTCCTACCTACTTACGTACCTACTTACGTACCTACTTACGTACCTACTTGCTTACCTACTTGCTACCTACTTGCTTACCTACTTGCTTACCTCTGCTTCACCACTTGCTTACCTACTTGCTTACCTACTTGCTTACCTACTTGCTTACCTACTTGCTTACCTACTTACTTACCTACTTACCTACTTGCTTACCTACTTACCTACTTGCTTACCTACTTGCCTACCTACTTACTTGCCTACCTACTTCCCTTAGCGCTTGAAGCTGTGTGTGTGTGGACATTTAAATTTGCTGAGTCAGGGTAAGGCAGCTGTCAAAATGACATATTATACCATTACTCACCACCCTCACTGCTGTCAACCTGCCAACACAAAAGGGGACCCATGTCTGCTTCCCCACAACCTCCTTCCTAGCTTCCTTTCTTCCTTCATTCCTTCCTTCCTTTCTTACTTATTTCCTTCCTTCCTCTCATTTCTTCCTTCCTCTCATTTCTTTCTTCCTCTCATCTCTTCCTTCCTGCCTTCCTTTCTTCCTTCATTCATTTTTTCCTTTTTTTCTTCCTTCCTTTCTTACTTCTTTTGTTCCTTCCTTCCTCACATCTCTCCTTCCTTTCTTTCTTACTTCTTTTGTTCCTTCCTTCCTCTCATCTCTCCTTCATTTCTTTCTTTCTTCTTTCCTTCCTTCCTTTCCTCCTTCCTTCTTCTTTCCTTCCTTCCTCTCATCTCTTCTTTCCTTCCTTCCTTTCATCTCTTCCTTCCTTCCTTTCTCTCATCTCTTCCTTCCTTCCTTCCTTCCTTCCTTCTGTTATCCTGGGCATTGCTTTCGGTCACAAACTCCTCATAACCATGAAATTCATCTTCAGAGACACTTCCATCTGTGTTAGAGCTATCACTGGGGAAGAGAAGAGTCCCAGATTCGTCGGGGAGTCAGATATTCTTACCGCTAGGCATGCTGAACATGGACTACTGAAATGGCTTTCCCACAATGCACTACTGGCTGCCCGATTTTTTTTATACTGCGCACACTGACCACACAGACCCATTCTCTCACATGTAGGCCTACCAGCTTTCTCCCACTTGATTTGAGGCCGCTAGAATTTAGGCGTATAAATACGTCCGAAACATTGGCTCGTAAGACGTATATATCGTCCGAAACAGTCAAAGGGTTAATATTGTTTATTATGTCAAATGAATTGTGACAGATAAATAAGCCGTAGAGTTGATATTAGTGTCATATTGAAGGACTAGCTTGTCCTGTCCCCAAACACACACCCTGTAGCCAGCACAATTCCAAACATACGCCAGAAACAAACTCTGGAACACTTTTTTGAGTGACAGGGCTCCAGTGACTCTCAAGCTGATCCTAGTGGCATTAAAAAACAAAGAAGGGAAGTAACCCTGGAAAAGGACTTGGTACCTGAAGTCTTTATGGAAGGGATTCCCCCTTCAAACAATAGCAACTCTTCCATCCTCTCCTCCTCCCGTCTTTTACACATCAACAACTCTTCAATAAAGGTAAGTGTCATGTTATTATTGTTTTATTCTTCATGTCTCATTGTTTTCTGTGTAATTAAATGTATATTTAATGTACAAAAATATTTTAATACTTTTGGGTGTCTGGAACGGATTAATTGAATTTCCATTATTTCTTATAGGGAAAATGGATTCGGAAATCGTAATATTCGGTTTTAGTCACTCTCTGGAACGGATTAATTACGAAAACAGGGGGTCCACTGTACTTCTGGGTGTCTGGAACGGATTAATTGAATTTACTTTATTTCTTATGGGGAAAATGTTTCGGTTTTGACCGATTTCAGTTTTGGCCGATCTCTCTGGAATGGATTAAACACGAAAACCGAGGTACCACTGTATAGCCTTGGTTTTCATGTTTTCCCTTAGATTTCGGTGGTGGTATGGAATGTGTCCCAGTGGCCCTGCACACACAAAGGCTTCCACAGACGCATTCAGCGCCAGTCTGGCATTATTTCTCGGCGAATGAGCATCACACCTTGCATTCATGTGAAACATTTTGCAATAATCTAGTTTTTTTTGTGTTTGCAACTGCTAAATAAGCCACCATGGCCCCAAAGAAAGCTCCTAGTGCAGGCCTTTGGTAAAGAAGGTGAGAAACATGATAGAATTAAAGAAAGAAATACAGTGAAACCCCAAGTTTCGGCCACCCCGACTGTCGGCCGCTTCGAGTTTCGGTCGCTTTTTTCGGCCTAATTTTGCCACGACTTTCAGCCGTTGCCCCGAGTTTCAGCCAGCTTACCAGACCTGTCCACTTGCACGCCTCACCGCGCAGGCGTTGTGAGCCAGTCTAGCTTTGTTTATCCTTGAGTGAACATTACCCTGCACGCTCATCCAAACATTACACAATAAATTCATGGTGTTTAGTGCTTGTTTATTGATTGTGACTGTGAAATAAACCACCATGGGCCCAAAGAAACTTCAAGTGGCCCTTGGTAAGAAAGTGACAAACATGATAGAATTGAAGAAAGAAATTGTAGCAAAGTACCAAAGTGGAGGAGGAAGAAACAGGGAAGAATGTGCCGCCTTCAGTGATTCTACGATATGTACGATACTAAAGCAGCACAAGTTGATAAAGGCTATAGCACCAGCCAGCGGTAAAGTGTAGCATTAACAGTGTAGCAAGTAAGTTATGCAATTAATTGATAGGGAAAGTACAGCACGAAACTGACTCCTCCAATGTTGTTGGAGTTACAGAGGGCTACTGACAACACCGCCGCCGTCTGGCGGCCATGACCACCACTATAATAATAATAATAATAATAATAGTTTATTTAGACATGGTACAATGATACATAGTTGGGTAGACATGATACATAGGTATAAATGAGATGTTCATGCCAAAAGTCCCTAATATGCTGTGCATTGCAGGCATTCTTAGGACTATTTAATAGTAGACTACATGGTAAAAAATTATGGTTGATAATTTATAAAATAAGTATAATTGTGTATCTAAGTTATAAAGTTTGAATATAAGTTGAACATATCAATTAATTGTAGCAATGCAACTAATTGAGTGAGATAACAATTTAAAACAATTAATTGCATTGCAGTTACAGTTTACGTGGTCATTATAATGTAAATGTTATAGAAACAGTTAGCTTAGTATGTATTATTCATAACAGGTTTTTACATTTAAGTGATTAATCAGGTTTTTACATTTAAGTGATTATTCTACTTTGTTGGGAATGTTTGATATTGAGCATTTAGGTTTGGGTGAGAAGGTGGTTTTTTAGCATCGTTTTGAATTGGGGTACAGGCAGGGTTTCTTTGGCAATGACAGGTAATGAATTCCAAATTTTCTTGCCTTTTATATGCATTGAGTTTTTACATAGTGTTAGATGGACACGGGGAACATCGAGGAGTGATCTGTGTCTAGTGTCATGATCGTGTGTCCTGTTAAAATTGGTAAAGAGAAGTTTGAGTGGTGGGTTAATATTTGCATAGTGTTCTATGTATGTAATAGGCACAGTAAAAAGTATGAATGTCTTGTATGGTGAGTAAGTTTAGGTTTTTGAACATTGGTGGAGTATGTTGTCTGGAGTGGGAATTTATCATCATTCTGACTGCTGCCTTTTGTTGTGTTATTAGTGGTCTGAGATGAATTATTGATGTAGAGCCCCATGTGCAGATTCCATAGGTGAGGTAGGGGTAAATGAGTGAGTGATATAGGGTAAGGAGAGCTGGTTGTGGAACATAGTACCGTATCTTGGATAGTATTCCCACGGTCTTTGAGATTTTCTTGGAAATTTGTTGTATATGTGTCTGAAATTTGAGGCCACTGTCAAGATGGATTCCTAAGAATTTTCCCTCTGTGAGTTTTCTGATAGGGGACTCGTTTATCATTATGTTAAGTGGTGCGTTTGTAGCTCTGTTCCTAAACTGGATAAAATAGGTTTTATCAATATTGAGAGTAAGTTTGTTGGTCATCATCCAGGTAGATATTTTCTGCAATTCAGTATTTACAGTGTTGGCTAGTATGTCTGGGCTTGGGTGCGAGATAACGTATGTAGTGTCATCTGCAAATAGTATGGGTTTGAGTAGTTGAGATGCATTTGGTAGGTCGTTAATGTAAATGAGAAAGAGAAGTGGGCCAAGAACACTTCCCTTGTGGATACCTACTGTAATAGTTTGCGCGGTAGAGCTAGCTCCATTTGTGTACACATATTGGTTTCTGTTGCTAAGGTATGATTTTAGGTAGTTGAGGGAGTGCCCTCTTATACCATAGTATGATCATTTTAGGTGTAACAGATCATGGTCAACTGTATCAAAAGCTTTACGTAAATCAATGAAGATTCCCACTGGGATTTCTTTTTTCTCAAGAGCGGTGTAAATTATCTCTAACATGTGTATAATGGCATCATTTGTATTTTTATTAGGCCTGAATCCAAATTGACAGTGGTTGAGTACGTTGTTGGAGGTGAGGTAGGAATTATGTAAGGTTTATCTTTCAGTGGCCCTTATACACCCAACAACAAACAACACAGCAACACTGTCAGTTAGAGAGAGAGACATCTGACATATTTTATTCATTCTAGAGTATATATCATGTTTCTATGTTATTAATATTGTTTATTATGTCATATTAGATTAATTGTGCTAGATAAATAAGTCATAGAGTTGATATTAGTGTCATATTGAAGGACTATCTTGTCCTGCCTCCAAACAAACTCTCCTGCTTCTCTCATACGCCAACAAGAGTCTTATATAAAGGTAAAACTGCCACTACTGTTTGGTGGTACTACTTGCTGCATAAGTCATTCCAATTTGTTTGTGTCCATTTATTATAACCTGCTCACTTTTAGCCCTAGGGATGGTTTCAACGAATAAAAGAAATGCTTCTCATTGTGTAAAGCACATACACTGTACATTGTCCATAAAAGATAAGGTGGCTTTGAAGCCACTGTTGGTCACCATGAGCTCAGCTCACTCAGATAAGCTGTGACCAGTAAATTTGGGCCTACATATAGAGAATAGGTCTGTGTGGTAAGTGTGCACTATATAAAAAAAAATCCTGCAGCATGCAGTGCATAATGAGAAAAAACTGCGATCGTGTTTATGTTGTAAAACAGCGAATTTGCAGTGTATTTGGTCTCATTTGATAGAATGGAAGATATATTACAGAAATAGATATAATTTTGATTGGTTTTAGGATGGAAAGTACCTTCAAATAGAGCTCATTATGCATGCAGTGCATAATGAGAAAAAGTGCAATCGTGTTCTTGGTGTAAAACCGAATTTGTAGTGTACAGGTCTCCCTCAACATTCGCGAGGGTTAGGGGATCAAGAGCCTCACGAATGTTGAAAAATAGTGAATGTTTGGTGCCCCAATATATTGTAGGGAAATATAATACAATACTGCTTCCTTAACCTATTGAACCATGAACAGTCATAAAACACATGAAAACATCGTAAAATAATATACATACTATATACATGTTATTTTGCCATGGGCTGGCTGTGGAGGGAGGCCTGTAATAGTTTAATTATACAATATTTTATAGTGGGATGAAGTGTCATGGGGAATCACAAGTTACTGACACACTGCTGCTTCATCCTCTGCTGTAGCTCTGCCCACTTTGTGATGATGCCAAATGCTGAATTAAATACGTATACAGTAGAACGTCATTTAGCACGAGATTATGTTGCACGTTACGGGTATTGCACGATTTAAGATTTGCGACACATTATCATCTTACACGACGTAAAGATGATATTACACCAAGGCAGGGTGGCCCGAAAAAGAAAAACTTTCGTCATCATTCACTCCATCACTGTCTTACCAGAGGGGTGCTTTACATTACAGTTATAAAACTGCAACATTAACACCCCTCCTTCAGAGTGCAGACACTGTACTTCCCATCTCCAGGACTCAAGTCCGGCCTGCCAGTTTCCCTGAATCCCTTCATAAATGTTACTTTGCTCACACTCCAACAGCACGTCAAGTATTAAAAACCATTTGTCTCCATTCACTCCTATCAAATACGCACACGCATGCTTGCTGGAAATCCAAGCCCCTCGCACACAAAACCTCTTTTACCCCCTCCCTCCAACCTTTCCTAGGCCGACCCCTACCCCGCCTTCCCTCCACTACAGATTTATACACTCTTGAGGTCATTCTGTTTCGTTCCATTCTCTCTACATGTCCGAACCACCTCAACAACCCCTCCTCAGCCCTCTGGATAATAGTTTTGGTAATCCTGCACCTCCTCCTAATTTCCAAACTCCGAATTCTCTGCATTATATTCACACCACACATTGACGCATTTATTATTATTAGAATAATAATAATTTTTAATAATTGATCTGGAGCACTTTAAATGTCATCAGTATTTGGTACTTGACATTTAGAGCACTCCACAGCAATTATTATTATTATTATTATTATTTATTATTATTTATTTATTATAATTTATTTTTATTATTATTTATTATTATTATTATTTTTTCCCTACAGTATATTGTAGGGAAATACTGCTTCCTTAACCTATTGAACCATGAACAATCATAAAACACATGAAAACATAGTAAAATATTGTACTATATAGTACGTACTACATACATGTTATACTGTAGTTTAATAACAAATAATGAATAAACAAAACACTCAGTGAGTGAGTGGCAGGCAGGCTCTTTACCGGGTCGAAGGGAGGGTAGTAGGGACGCGCGTGTGGCGGGAAACTTAAATATGATTTGGTGGCTGGGAATTTGGTGGCCGGGAATTCACGAATGTGTGAAGCCCGCGAATGTTGAGGGAGACCTGTATTTGGTCTCATTTGATAGAATGGAAGATATATTACAGAAATAGATATAATTTTGATTGGTTTTAGTATGCAGTCACGAATGGGTTGATGTTATTTACAGTTGACCGTCATTTAAAATGAGTTTATTTGGCACGATTTGGGTATAGCACGATTGAAGAATTGCGGCACATTTTTATGTAACACTACGTAAAATTAACTTTACACGGTTCATGGAAGGGGAAAAAATTTTGAGTGCGCAGTCGCCCGCGGTGGGTTACACCCCCGCAACCCTCACCGACCCACACCACACTCCCAGCCTGCCCATGCCACCACCAGACTCCACCCCACCATCCCAGCATTCGTAATTCATACGCGTACAGTCCCTCTTCTCTGCATCAAGATATGATTGGCTGAGGCTACACTGGGTGAGGCTACCCAGGCTGAGGTTGTGTTTTGATCTTTAAATTACTATATCTTGTATCTGCCAAACAATCATGACACCCAGTAGGCATACCAGTGTTGCTCAAAGTGGCAACAAAAGGTGTAAGTATTTAAGTCTTAGAATTAACGAAGAAAACAAAGATATTAGACAAGACATAACCTGTGGCCATAATGAAGTGTTACTTTGTACACATAAAAAGAGGTAAACATAAGTTTGTGTGACTGACTGAATGAATGACTGACTGAATGAATGAATGACTGACTGACTGAATGAATGACAGACTGACTGAATGAATGACAGACTGACTGAATGAATGACAGACTGATTGAATGACTGACTGACTGAAAGAATGACTGACTGACTGACTGACTTACTGAATGACTTGACTGACTTACTGAATGGCTTGACTGAGTTACTGAATGACTTGACTGACTTACTGAATGACTTGACTGACTTACTGAATGACTTAAAATTACACACTCAGTACAACCATCGACTTCAGTACCAGAACTTCTACCATCCACCTCAGCCCAGTAGGGCCACAGCATAACTCTCCACTCTCTTCACAATCATCCACAAACACCAGCACCCACAATTTAAGGTAAGAAATATAATTATCTCTGTTTCATTTGTAGTCTTAAGCAGTAAAAACAACATAATACAGCACGATAATGAACTACAATTACATATTCACTTTTATTTTTGTAAGATCTGTTGGTCTTAAAAAAAGTAGTTTGGCTTTTTGTGGGCTCCTCTGGAACGTAACCCTATTTATCCCATAAGTTCTTCAGTTCATCTAACACGATTTTTCTAACATGGCATTTTCAGGAACGTAACAATCATGGTAACCCTTTCAGGGTTGGTGTCGTACTAGTATGGCTTGACAGCCAGGGTTGGTGCCGTATTTGAACGCCTAAATTCTAGCGCCTTCAAATCTAGCGAGACAAAGCTGGTAGGCCTACATATGAAAGAATATGTCTGTGTGGTCAGTGTGTGCAGTATATAAAAAATCCTGCAGCACACACTGTATAATGAGACAAAAAAAACTCTGATCGTATTTTTCTTGGTCACATTTGATAGAATGGAAGATATATTACAGAAATAGAGATGATTTTGATTGGTTTTACGATGACAAGTACAGTGGTCCCCCGCCTGACGAGCAAAATTCATTTCAGAAGCCTGCTCAAGTGCCATTACCAAACGAATTTACTTCCTTAAGAAATAATGTCACGTAGGTTAGTCTATTTCAGACCCCCAAAAATACACTTCCACAAGCACTTACAATATTACACTTACATAATTGTATGATTTCAGGGGTGCTTGTTAGGCGGGGGACCACTGTACCTTGAAATTGAGCTCAAAGTAGCGAAAATGTTCGATTTTTGCCGATATTCAAGAGTAAACAAATCACGCCACGCGTCCAATGCACGTCAACTTGTGAGTCTAATATTCTTTCACAAATGCGCTGATATTATATATACCGTTTTTACAATAATGCAGTTGTATACATAACAGTAAATCTTCTATTTTTTATGAGAATAAAAATTCAAAATGGAAAGCAAAAGTAATATAAAAGGGGCCTGGAGACGTCACTAATGAACAGAGAAGATGTTATTTTCGTGCCAGGAATGTCTGCCTCGTTTATTCTGGACCCCATTTTGAAATTTGCATTATTTGAAAATTGTGTGAAATTGGCCAAATTGCCAATTTCTGACCACTTTATTGAGTAGTTGTAATTGGTAAATGGGCAGTTTCTTGTACTCAATCGATAGAAGAAATGGAATTCTAGCGAAATAGCTATGATTTTAGTAGACTGGAACATTGGAATTGGCCAAAAATAGGACTCAAAGTGGGCAAAATCGCCGATACGTAAATATCGTCGAGACCGATAGCTTCACGAGAGCATAATTCCGTAAGTTTTCCATCAAATTTCATACTTTTGGTGTCATTATGATCTGAAAAAGTTTCTCTATCATTTCATAAGATTTTTTTTTTTTTCGAAAATTTTTCAACCCTGAGAACGAGTTTGGGAGAGGGCCTCTCGACCCTGAGAGGGTTAACCCTTTCAAGGTCCGTCCTGTAGATCTACGGCTTTGAAGCCAGAGTCCAAACCGTAGAACTACAGCTTGAACTCAGCTCGCTCAGATAACCTGTGAGCAGTAAATTTGGGCCTAGATATGAGAGAACACATCAGTGTGGTAAGTGTGCACCACATAAAACAAATCCTGCAGCAGTGTATAATGAGAAAAAAACTGCAACCATAATTTTGGATTAAAACAGTGACTTTGCGGTGTTTTTTCGTATGTTTTTTACAGTTGTACAGTGGACCCCCAGTTATCGACCGTTCCTGATATCAGCCAACTCGGTGATAGGCTGGTTTTTCAGCTTCCGGTAATTGGCCGTATTTTCAGTTATCAGCCATATGGGACGCATCCGTCCGCCGGCTGGGGCCGCTTGCGCTTCAGTTTGCCTGTGTCTCTCAGTGCGTGAGGAAGCTTCTGCTCATTCATCCAAACATTTCGCTTGTTTTTTGTTGTTTTTTGTCAGTGCAACTGCGAAATAAGTAACCATGGCTCCCAAGAAAGTTCCTAGTAAAGTTCCTGTGGTAAAGAAAGTGAGAAACATCATTGAATTTAAGAGAGAGGTGATTGAGAAATATGAAAGTGGTATGCGGGTGCTGGAACTTGTGATGTACGGGAAAAACAAATCAACTGTTACATCCATCCTGGCAAAAAAAGAACAAATCAAGGGCACTGATGTTATAATAAGAATAAGAATAATTTTTATTTCTTCGCAATTTTACATAGAGATTTACATAGAAGTGCAAGAAGAGCCACTGACATGCCAGGGCATAACGGGCAGCTTAATCTAAAAACTTATGGACTATGTACATAATATGATGATATTTCATTTGGTAATTATAATATGCTGACACTACATTGCAGCAAGTGTTTAGTAGGATGGTAGTTAATAGTAAAAATTGAAATTATTTTTGGGAAAATGACATTGAATATTTTTTTAAAGTAATTTACAGAATGCGTATTTAGTTTATGGTGAGTAGGTGGTAATATTACAATGTTATAATAGTACAAATTGAGATTATCTTATAGGAAAAAAATACTGAGCATTTTTGAAAGTAATATTATCGTACATAATTATACTAAAAATGGAATTATCTTATAGGAGAAATAACAATGAGTATTTTTTGAGTACGAGTATTTAGGTAAGGGTGAGTAGGTGGTTTTTGAGAAGTCTTAAAATGATTCTGAGACAAGGTTATTTTTGTATTTTCTGGTAATGAGTTCCAGAATCTGGGGCCCTTTATGTGCATTGAATTTTTACATAGGTTGCTATGGACGCGGGGTACATAAAAATGTGATCTGTTTCTTGTGTTATGGTCATGGGTCCTATTAAGGTTGGTGAGGAGAATTTTGAGTGGAGGGTTTATATTAGAATGTAGAGTTCTATGTATGTAGTAGGCACAATTATAAGTGTGAATGTTCTTTATGGTGAGTAGTTTTAGGCTTTTGAATATTGGTGGAGTATGCTGTCTAGAGTGGGAATTTGTTATCATTCTGACTGCAGCCTTTTGCTGGGTTATGAGTGGTCTAAGGTGATTTAATGTTGTAGATCCCTATGCACAGATTCCATAAGTGAGATAAGGGTAGATGAGTGAGTGGTATAGTGCAAGGAGAGCTGGTTGAGGTACATAGTAACGTATCTTAGATAATATGCCTACTGTCTTTGAGATTTTCTTGGAAATTTGTTGTATATGTGTTTGGAATTTAAGGCAGCTGTCAAGGTGGATTCCTGGGAATTTTCCCTCTGTGAGTCTTGTGATGGGTGAACCATTGAGCGTTATGTTAAGTGGAACATTTGTGGCTTTGCTTCCAAACTGTATGAAGTAGGTCTTGTCAGTATTGAGAGTAAGCTTGTTAGTCGTCATCCATGTTGATATTTTCTGTAATTCTGCATTAACAGTGTTGGCCAGTATAACTGGATTTGGGTGAGAGAAGACATATGTTGTGTCATCTGCAAATAAAATGGGTTTGAGTAGTTGTGATGCATTCGGTAGGTCATTTATGTAAATGAGGAATAGGCGTGGCCCTAGGACACTTCCTTGAGGGACTCCGACTGTAATTTGTTGTGTGGAAGAGTTCGCTCCATTTGTGTACACGTATTGGCTTCTGTTGCTAAGGTATGACTTAAGGTAGTTGAGTGGGTGCCCCCTTATACCATAGTGTGCTAATTTTGTTGCCAAAGAAGTAACTTTTCTAACAAAACAAAGGTCACCAATAATGGAAAAAATGGAAAAGTTATTGTTATTGTGGATTAAGGAAAAAGAAATAGTGGGAGACAATGTAGTGGAGTCTGTTATTTATGAGAAGGCAAGGCAGTTGCATGAGGATCTTGTGAACAAAACTCCTGGAACAAGTGCTGCTGGTAGTGAATTTAGAGCCAGCAAAGGCTGGTTTGAAAGATTTAAGAAGCGTAGTGGCATACACAGTGTTGTAAGTGTAGACAGCCTGTACTGTCTGCATAGACAGCCTATGCTATCTGCCAGTCGAGCAATATGTAGCGCCAGTAAGCCTACATGCCTTGTTCCCATAGTTTCCACCAGAGGGCAGCCGGTGTGCATGCCAGCCCGTCCACCCCTGCCTCTCTTTCACTCACTCAGCAGCCTTGACTCAGTCAACAGGCCTATTCCTCTCTCCCTCGCAGGCACATGGCCCACCCGGGCCATGGGCACAAACACACTGCCTGTGTACCCTTCATGTTATTGCAAATAAAGTAAGAAGCCTCCGAAGATCTTATCATTGCTACCCCGCTCCGCAGCAGAACGCCAAAATAAACTCTTGTAAACATAAGGCACGGTGAGGCTGCAAGTTCTGACAAATGTGCGGCTGAAACATTTGTTCAGGAATTCAAGGGGTACATAGAGGCTGAAAAATTCAAACCACAACAAGTGTTTAATTGATGAAACAGGCCTGTTTTGGAAGAAAATGCCAAACAGGACCTACATCACACAGGAGGAAAAGGCACTGCCAGGACACAAGCCTATGAAAGACAGGCTAACTCTCTTGTTGAGTAGTAATGCTAGTGGGGATTTCAAAGTGAAGCCTTTACTCGTGTATCACTGAAAATGCCAGTGTGTTCAAGAAAACCAATGTCCACAAGAATAGATTGTGTGTGATGTGGAAAGCTAATCATAATGCATGGGTCACAATGCAAATTTTCAGAGAGTGGGTTAATGATGTGTTTGGCCCAAGTGTGAAAAAATACCTCCAAGAAAAGAAATTGGGACTCAAGTGCCTCCTGGTACTGGACAATGTTCCTGCACATCCTCCAGACTTGGAAGATCAAGTGTTTTAGGGACTTCAGTTTTATAAAAGTGAAGTTCTTGCCTCCTAACACCACTTCTCTCCTCCAGCCCATGGACCAGCAGGTCATTTCTAACTTCAAAAAACTCTACACAAAAGCAGTGTTTCAAAAGTGCTTTGAAGTGACCTCGGACACTCGGTTAACCCTAAGAGAGTTCTGGAGGAATCACTTCACTATCCTCCATTGCATAGGCCTTATAGGTAAGGCTTGGGAGGGAGTGACTTCCAGGACTTTGAACTCTGCTTGGAAAAAATTGTGGCCAGGTTGTGTCCAACAGAGGGATTTTGAAGAGTTTGAGGCTGTCCCTGACCCTGACGACCCTCTGCCTGTTGTGGAAGGTATTGTGGCATTGGGGAAGTCCCTGGGTTGGAGGTGAGTGGCGAGGATGTGGAAGAGTTGGTGGAGGACCACAGGGAAGAGCTAACCACTGAAGAGCTGCAAGAGCTTCATCTGGAACAGCATCAGACCAGAGTTCAGGAACTTGCTTCACAGGGGGAGGAAGAGGGAGTGGGTGAGGTGCCTTCTTCAGTGATTAAGGACATGTGTTCAAAGTGGAATGAGTTGCAAAGTTTTGGTGAAAAATACCATCCTGACCAAGCTGAAACAAGCCATATCTGCAACATGTTTAGTGACAAAACCTTGTCCCACTTCAGGGAAATCATGAACAGACACCAGAAACAGAGCACTCTGGACAGTTATTTTTCTAGACAGGGGTCCAGTGACTCTCAAGCTGGTCCTAGTGGCATTAAAAGAAAAAGAAGAAGTAATCTCAGATAAGGACTTGTTACCTAACGTCTTTATGGAGGAGGATTCCCCTTCAAAACACTCTTTCCTCCTCCTTATCTTCCAGAAGCCAGCATTAGTCTTCAGTAAAGGTATGTAATACTTATTTAATTGTTAAAAAAAAAAAAATTATATTTTTGTCTGGAACGGATTAATTGTATTTACATTAATTCTTATGGGAAATATTGTTTCGGTTATAGGCCATTTCGGTCTTAGGCCGAGCTTCTGGAACGGATTACAGCTGATAACCGAGGGTCCACTGTATTCACAATTTTTTGGTCTCATTTGATAGAATGGAAGATATATTTCAGAAATAGAGATGATTTTTATTGGTTTTAATACTGAAAATGGCTTGAAACCGAGCTCAAAGTAGCGGAAATGTTCAGTTTTTGCCGATCAAGTAAACAAATGTCGTCACGAGTCTAATACGTGTCACCTGGTGGGTCTAATATACGTTCATGAATGTGCTGTTATTATTTATACAATTACAACATTGCATAACAGTAAATCTTCTACTTTTTGGTGTGAATAAAATTCATTATGTGAATAAAAAAAATCAAAATGGAATTCATTTGTAAAGCCTGAAAATGTATCTAATGAACAGAGGAAATGTTAGTTTAGTGCCAGGAATGCCTGCATTGTTTATTCTGGATCCTATTTTGAAATTGGAATATTTTGAACTTTTGTGTTAAATTGGCCAAATTACCAATTTCCGATCACTTTATTGGGTAGTTGAAACAGTTGTCTGGGTGATTTCTTGTGCTTAATCAATAAAATAGAAGTAATACCAGCTAAATAGCTAAGAATTCTTCGACTGGAATAAGGTAATTGACCTAAAATGGGAGTTAAAGTCTGCAAAATCGCCAATGCATAAATATCGCTGACTCATCAAAATTCGCGAGAGCGTAATTTCGTCAAATTTCCGTCAAATTACGTACTTTTTGCTTTATTACCTTCAGAAAAAGATTCTCTACCATTTCATAAGAAAAAATAACAAACAAATTTTTTTTTTTTAAATTCTTGGACCCTGGCTGTCACTCTGAGATTTGGCCTCTGGACTCTGAAAGGGTTAAAGGGTTAAAATGTTGTATAATTGAATTTCACAGATTCCATTGCTCATAAATTTGAGGTTTCAGCCATATATTGTATGTAGTATATAGTGTATGTAATATTTATTATTTTTCAGACGAGGAGAAGGGTTATTCAAGAGGAAATGTTAATGTAAGATTAAGACGAAGATGGTATCATGACAACTCTGTGTGTGCGGTCAACACAACAGCCAGTAAGTTATCAATAATCTTCAGTATACTCTTCACCATGATGAATATAATGAACTTAATCATATTCTTGATTATCCGTGACAATACTGGACCATCAGTTGAGAAGTACAGTGGCACACCCTGCTTAATGACCTAGATGGGTACCCAAAGAATGGTATACAGCCTCTCCTCACTTAACGACGGAGTTCCGTTCCGAAGACCATGTCAAACCATACCACGGGTGGGGTTCGAACCCGCGGTCACAGAGTCTCAAAACTCTAGACCATCGCGTAAGCCACTAGGCCAGCTAGCTTCAATAAGATTCATCCAACTAGGTATATTTCTACACCATAGGAAGGTTAGCATAGGCACCACTGTGTCCACAAATGCAAGTTTTTACAGACGAATCTCCCGCTAGCATGGCCGTGACGAACTCTAGCTCAAGTCCCCCTCAAAGCCGTCCACATGACTCACGAAATCGTAATGACACGATTGCAAACAAACCATACCACGGGTGGGGTTCGAACCCGCGGTCAGAGAGTCTCAAAACTCTAGACCGTCGCGTAAGCATAGGCATCACTGTGTCCACAAATGCAAGTTTTTACAGGGGGACTTGAGCTAGAGTTCGTCACGGCCATGCTAGCGGGAGATTCGTCTGTAAAAACTTGCATTTGTGGACACAGTGGTGCCTATGCTAACCTTCCTATGGTGTAGAAATATACCTAGTTGGATGAATCTTATTGAAGCTAGCTGGCCTAGTGGCTTACGCGACGGTCTAGAGTTTTGCGACTGACCGCGGGTTCGAACCCCACCCGTGGTATGGTTTGTTTGCAATCGTGTCATTACGATTTTGTGAGTCATGAAGACCATGTCATTAAACGAATTCATTGCTAAGTGAGGTGCATACTATAATGGTAGTGAGTTTGTGTCAGCCATCTTTGATATTATTTTAATGTCACCTTTGCACCATTTATAACATTTCTGGTATATTTTTAAATGTTTATACAGTAGTATACTGTATATTGAAATAAAAAGAATAGAGGAAATCAGCTCTAATATACATTATTTAGGTATGAATACTGGTCAGACAGCCCGTCATAAGTCCGAGGCGTCGGTAAAAGAGCACGTCGCTAAGTTAGGAGAGGCTGTATTAAGCAAGAAATGTGTTCAGTGACCCCTTTTATAATAGAAGTCCTTGTTATAATTTTAGATGGGAATCAGGACCCTAATCTGTATGGAATTCCTATGAATTTTTTAATGATGAAATTTTAAAAAATCTGTATTCTAGAGATGGGTCCATTGTTTAGTAGAGGCATAGTGATGTGTACTGACGTTAGTGACATGCTAATGTTGGGATGACCCACTCTGTGTTGTAGAGAATAACCCTGGTAGTGAGGCATAGTTAGCACAGCAAGTGTAGACAAAGGCTGGTGACTGCTGGAGCTTTATTGGGTCCTTTAGAACCAGGTCAACATGGTATGAGATAAGCCAGAGCCAGATCATGAAGGAGGTGTGAGCATGAGCAGGGTGAAGGTCAGCAAGTAAGGTAAGGATGGCTCAGGGAAACTTCTATTGAGGTGTGGTCAGCACTGGAGTCACAGGAGTCATGAATCAGTGAGATGTTTCAGTACTATAGGGAACATGCTTGCAGACATTGTACCTCCCAACATTTTATGAGTACAGAACACAACAGTGAAGATATCATATTTCCAAGAGAGGTATCACATTGTGTTTTTGTTAGTGTTGGGTTAAAGATTTGTCACTGCCCTCCAGTCACCTTTATAATAATAATAATAATAATAATAATAATAGTTTATTTAGACATGGTACAATGATACATAGTTAGGTAGACATGATACAAAGGTATAAATGAGATGTACATGCCAAAAGCCCCTAATATGCTGTGCATTGTGGGCATTCTTAGGACTAATATAATAGTAGACTACATGGTAAAAAATTATGGTTGATAATTTATAAAATAATTATAATTGTGTATCTAAGTTATAAAGTTTGAATATAAGTTGAACATAATAATTTATTAATTGTAGCAATGCAACTAATTGAGTTAGATAACAATTTAAAACAATTAATTGCATTGCAGTTACAGTTTACGTGGTCATTATAATGTAAATGTTATAGAAACAGTTAGCTTAGTATGTATTATTCATAACAGGTTTTTACATTTAAGTGATTAATCAGGTTTTTACATTTAAGTGATTATTCTACTTTGTTGGGAATGTTTGATATTGAGCATTTAGGTTTGGGTGAGAAGGTGGTTTTTTAGCATCGTTTTGAATTGGGGTACAGGCAGGGTTTCTTTGGCAATGACAGGTAATGAATTCCAAATTTTCGTGCCTTTTATATGCATTGAGTTTTTACATAGTGTTAGATGGACACGGGGAACATCGAGGAGTGATCTGTGTCTAGTGTTATGGTCATGTGTCCTGTTAAAATTGGTAAGCAGAAGTTTGAGTGGTGGGTTAATATTTGCATAGAGTGTTCTATGTATGTAATAGGCACAGTAAAAAGTATGAATGTCTTGTATGGTGAGTAAGTTTAGGTTTTTGAATATTGGTTGAGTATGTTGTCTGGAGTGTGAATTTGTTATCATTCTAACTGCTGCCTTTTGTTGTGTTATTAGTGGTCTGAAATTAGTTATTGATGTAGAGCCCCATGTGCAGATTCCATAGGTGAGGTAGGGGTAAATGAGTGAGTGATATAGGGTAAGGAGAGCTGGTTGTGGAACATAGTACCGTATCTTGGATAGTATTCCCACGGTCTTTGAGACTTTCTTGGAAATTTGTTGTATATGTGTCTGAAATTTGAGGTCCTACACAGATGACAGCAAGGAAATGAGTGAGCTACTCAAGTTCCATTGTGACTCGGTTTTTAGCGAGCCGCTAACTAGACTGAGAGTCGAAGACCTAAATTAATTTTTTTATGAGCGAGACACAGAATTTGGTAGACTCAAACCTATCTGATATTATCTTGACACCAAATGACTTCGAAAAGGTGATAAATGACATGCCCATGCACTCTGCCCCAGGCCCAGACTCATGGAACTCCATATTCATCAAGATCTGCAAGATAATGTGCTTTTAACATCCTATGGAGAGGGAGCATGGACATGGGTCGTCCCGCAGTTGCTAAAAACAACAGACATAGCCCTCCCTCCACAAAGGGGGCAGTAAAGCAATAGCAAAGAACTACAGACCAATAGCGCTAACATTCCATATAAAAACCTTTGAAAGTGTTCTAAGAAGCAAGATCGTCACCCATCTAGATACCCATCAGTTACACAACCCAGGATGATGTGGGCTTAGAGCAGGTCGCTCCTACCTGTCCCAACTACTGGACCACTATGACAAGGTGCTGGACACTTTAGAAGACAAACAAAACGCAGATGTAGTATACACAGACTTTGCAAAAGCCTTTGACAAGTGTGACCATTGTGTAATAGCGCACAAAATGCGTGATAAAAGAATAACAGGAAACGTTGATTGGTGGATCTATAAATTCTTAACAAATAGAACACAAAGAGTAGTAGTAAACAGTGTAAAGTCTAAGGCAGTTATGGTGAAAAGTTTTGTTCAACAAGGCACAGTACTCGCTCTCATCCTGTTCCTCATCCTCATATCTAACATAGACAGGGATGTAAGTCACAGCACCGTGTCTTCCTTTGTAGATGACACCCGAATTTGCACGACTGTATCCTCCATTGAAGACACTGCAAGACTCCAGGCGGACATCAACCAAATCTTTAAATGGACCTCAGAAAACAATATGAAGTTCAATGATGAGAAATTTCAATTACTCCAATATGGAAAACGTGAGGAAATTAAAACTATTGCAGAGTATAAATCAAATTTCAACCACACAATAGAGCGAAAACTAATATAAAAGACCTGGGAGTGATAATGTCAGAGGATCTCACCTTCAAAGACCACAACATTGTATCAATCGCATCTGCTAGAAAAATGACAGGATGGATAATGAGAACCTTCAAAACTAGGGATGCCAAGCCCATGATGACACTCTTCAGGTTGCTTGTTCTATCTAGGCTGGAATATTGCTGCACACTAACAGCACCTTTCAAGGCAGGTGAAATTGCTGACAGAAAATGTAGAGAGAGCCTTCACGGCACACATAACTGTGATAAAACACCTCAGTTACTGGAAACACTTTAAATTTCTCAACCTATATTCCCTAGAATGCAGGCGGGAGAGATACATGATTATATACACTTGGAGAATCCTAGAGGAATTCGTATCAAACTTACACCCGAAAATCATGCCCTCTGAAAGCAAAAGACTTGGCAGACGATGCAGCATCCCTCCAATGAAAAGCAGGGGTGCCACTAGCACGATAAGAGACACAATAAGTGTCAGGGGCCCAAGACTGTTCAACTGCCTTCTAGCATTCATAAGGGGGATTACCAATAGACCCCTGCCTGTCTTCAAGAAGGTGCTGGGAAATGAATCAGTCTGTCTTTTTGTCTCTTCTGTGTGTGTGTGTTTGTTAGTGACTTATTCACAACGTGTAAACGTCACTTGGTCTCTCTGTATGCATATATTTTTGCAAATAACAATACATATCTGTGTGATGGGAATTACTGGGAAAACAGGGCCTCGTATGGTGCTAAAAGTATCTGTTTTTACATTTTTAAGTGTATATTCTGAATCAGCATTGAAAATAGTACACCCGGTGTGATTTTAAGTCATTTTAAAAATTTAGTTGAAAATGGCCTTTCAATTAAAAAAATTTGCTGCCTCCTGCACCCCTAAAGCACCCTTGCATGACCTACCTTCTAATCTGGTACCACTTTTGGGCAACATTTCATTGCCTAACTCCAGTACCTTTGCTCTCGCTAACGGAAAATTAGACTTTTTCTTCCACTCTCTCAAGCAAGTCTAAATACGTACATGAAAGACAACACAAGAGTTGTCCCAACTTAAAAATGGTGCAAATAATGTGATTTAGTCACTATACAGTGGTACCTCGGTTTACAATATTTTTTCATTCCAGAATGCTGTTCAAGTGACATTACCAAACGAATTTATCCCCATAAGTAATAATGTAAAATAGACTAGTCCTTTTAGACCCCCAAAATTACACTTACAAAAGCATTTAAAAAAATAAACTTACATAAAAGGGCGATTTTCGGGACCATCGTAAACCGAGGTACCACTGTATATTTTGAAACAACTATTTTGAGTACACTCTTCTTTCTGAGATTTTAATATTTCATGTATTTTTTGAAAAATAATATGAAATATTCTATAATAATATTGATTTTCATAGATTTTTAATGGGATTTTTTAAAAATATGTAAATAATTTATAAATATTAAAAAATGCTACAAAATGTTATTTTATTGCATTTGTTAAGAGCTAGCTCCTGGAACGGATTAATTTCGTTAGTCGAGGGACCACTGTATCTTTGAGAGGATGCCTACTGTTTTGTTAGTAAAATAAGTTAGCTTCTGTTAAAAACTCAGTGACTGCATAAAAAATGGGACTTTCGGTAAGGAGTCCAGTTTATAGCACCAGGTGCTGTAGTAACAACACCAGGTGTTACTACAGCACCTGGTGTTGTTACTACAGCACCTGGTGTTGTTACTACAGCACCTGGTGTTGTTACTACAGCACCTGGTGTTGTTACTACAGCACCTGGTGTTGTTACTACAGCACCTGGTGCTATAAACTGGACTCCTTACCGAAAGTCCCATTTTTTATGCAGTCACTGAGTTTTTAACAGAAGCTAACTTATTTTACTAACTTTATATTTCACCTCTTTTACTCTCCCTGGACTTTAATATAATTTTTTTTTTTTTTTTTTTTAAATTTGCCAGATTCCATGTTTCCTTTCAAAGCAAAGGTTTAAAAGAAATAGGCCTATTGATGGAAACACACAGGTCTTCCAAACAATGATTGACACATAGTCATGTATTGTTATTTGCAAAAATATATGCATACAGAGAGACCAAGTGACGTTTACACGTTGTGAATAAGTCACACAAACACACACACACACACACACACACACACACTACCCTTACTGCTTACATACAAAAAGATATGCAGAGGTGGTCCTGGATAGGCAGCTGTGGAGTGGAATAACAGAGTTTGAACATGTGGATTGGAAGAGTTCGATCAGGCCGCCAGCTTCATTGCAGTGCTCCTTTCCTAGAATATGACTGACTCCACTACTACTACTACCACTACCACTACTACCTCCATTATTACCCCTCCACCACTTTCTTGTGCTCTTGGTTTATTTTTTTTCCAGTCAATTCTATGGTTGTTAAAATTAAACTTACTGAACATCCCATCCCTAACCCTGATTAATTTCTCATTTGAACTTCTATGATGTTTCATGTATACATTATATATACATGGTTATTAGGTATACATTCTTGAGCCTCATATATATATATATATATATATATATATATATAATCAACAAACCGGCCATATCCCACCGAGGCAGGGTGACCTAAAAAGAAAAACGAAAGTTTCTCTTTTTAAATTTAGTAATGAATTCAGGGAAAGGGTGATGTGTAGAGAGGTAAAATGGGCCTAAATGAATCAGTCTGTCTTTTTGTCTCTTCTGTGTGTGTGTGTGTGGTGGGGGACCTACTCGTGGAGGTAGCAAGTACACATAATAATGATCTGAGGTGTATCTTTGGAAAATAATATGAAATATTGTATTATATATACGATTTTTATAGTTTTTTAATGGGATTTTTTAAAAATATGTAAATAATTAAAAAAAATTCAAAAATGCTAAGAATTTCTACTGCAATTGAAATTTATGGGAAAAGTAAGCAAAATTTAATTCAAGCACTTAGTCAGTACCTGACCAGTCAGGCTGTGGTTCATATGTCGGGTTGCGTGCCGCTAACAGTAAAAGCCTGGTTGATGAGGTAATGATTCACCATGAGGCCTTGTCACAGACCGAGCCGCGGGGGCGTTGACCCCTGAAACCCTATCCAGGTATACTCCAGATATAATGGTAGTGAGTTTGTGTCAACCATCTTTGATATTGTTTTAATGTCACCTTTGCACCATTTATAACATTTTTAGTATTTTTTTAAATTTTTATACAGTAGTGTAGTGTATATTGTAATAAACAGAATGGAGGAAATCAGCTCTAATATACATTATTTAGGTATGCATATTGGTCAGAGAGCCTGTCATAAGTCCGAGTTGTTGGACTTACGACAAAGCTGTATTTATAAATGTTATCTGGTCATTGTATGAGGAATTTGATTATTTAATAAATAGTAGCCAATTGTTAGGCAGGGAACATTCCTAGATGTTTTGGTCTTTCAAATTATATTATGCAAACTGTCATTAAGCAGGGAATCACTGTATATTTTCAACCATTTCTTTTCACATTTTTGGTCCATACTCATGTTATAGTACTGGTGACTCACAAAATCATAATAAACATAATTACAAAGAAATTACAGAACGGATGGAGTTTGAAGCCATGGCAAGTGAGTGCTGAAACTCACAGGTTAGTGAGTTTTATGATTCACTTGCCATGGCTTCAAGCCCCACTCATTGTGATTCACTTGCCATGGCTTCAAGCCCCACTTATTGTGATTCACTTGCCATGGCTTCAAGCCCCACTCATTGTGACTCACTTGCCATGGCTTCAAGCCCCACTCATTGTGACTCACGTGCCATGGCTTCAAGCCCCACTCATTGTGACTCACTTGCCATGGCTTCAAGCCCCACTCATTGTGACTCACTTGCCATGGCTTCAAGCCCCACTCATTGTGACTCACTTGCCATGGCTTCAAGGCTCACTCATAGTGACTCACTTGCCATGGCTTCTAGCCCCACTCATTGTGACTCACTTGCCATGGCTTCAAGGCTCACTCATAGTGACTCACTTGCCATGGCTTCAAGCCCCACTCATAGTGACTCACTTGCCATGGCTTCAAGCCCCACTCATTATGACTCACTTGCCATGGCTTCAAGCCCCACTCATTGTGACTCACTTGCCATGGCTTCAAGCCCCACTCATTGTGACTCACTTGCCATGGTTTCAAGCCCCACTCATTGTGACTCACTTGCCATGGTTTCAAGCCCCACTCATTGTGACTCACTTGCCATGGCTTCAAGCCACACTCATTGTGACTCACTTGCCATGGCTTCAAGCCCCACTCATTGTGACTCACTTGCCATGGCTTCAAGCCACACTCATTGTGACTCACTTGCCATGGCTTCAAGCCCCACTTATTGTGATTCTCTTGCCATGGCTTCAAGCCCCCACTCATTGTGACTCACTTGCCATGGCTTCAAGCCCCACTCATTGTGACTCACTTGCCATGGCTTCAAGCCCCACTCATTGTGACTCACTTACCATGGCTTCAAGCCCCACTCATTGTGACTCACTTGCCATGGCTTCAAGCCCCACTCATTGTGACTCACTTGCCATGGCTTCAAGCCCCACTCATTGTGACTCACTTGCCATGGCTTCAAGCCCCACTCATTGTGACTCACTTGCCATGGCTTCAAGCCCCACTCATTGTGACTCACTTGCCATGGCTTCAAGCCCCACTCATTGTGACTCACTTGCCATGGCTTCAAGCCCCACTCAATGTGATTCACTTTCCGTGGCTTCAAGCCCCACTCATTGTGATTCACTTTCCATGGCTTCAAGCCCCACTTATTGTATTTTGTACAGGTTGGTCATCACTAATCCGGCATCATTGGGACCTGTAGTGTGCCGGATTAGTGAGTTTGCCGGATTACACAGTGGTTAGTTTAGAATACACCTAATTAACCTATCAGTAGAGGCTCTTTCTGCTACATCTTCCTCATTTTCATCACTGCTTTCTCCTCCTCAGCCTCATTTTCATCACTGCTTTCTCCTCCACTGCCTCATTTTCATCACTTTCTCCTCCACTGGCTTGCTGCTGTGGATTTACAACCATCTGCACGATTTCTGAGTTAGTATATTGATGAAATTTGAGTCAGTATAATGATGAAATTTGAAATTATGCTATTCGAAATTAGTGCCGGATTACTGATGGAACCGGATAACTGATTGCCGGATTAGTGATGACTTACCTGTATTACTGATAATTTTTCACATGTTCCTAAATTTTTGTCTTGCTATTTTTGCACAATAATTTTTCTTTATTTTTCATTTTGTCTTCTAAAAAGTGTGAATCCTTATTCAGCTCTCTGGGTTTCCTACTGTTTTTATTAGCACAATATAGATGCAAAGTGAGGCTGACAAAACCTGTGACTCATAAGATGATTCTTAACCACTTAACTGTCCAAACGTAGATATACGTTCACTCGCCCAGCACTCTGAATATATTTAAAAAAAAAAAACTTTTTTAATGAAAGAGGGCATTATTCTACACGTTATAAGATAAAAAAAAAATTTTAGGATCAGTACTTACTGAGATATAAGCCCGCGAAGTTGGCGCTGGATGCTCACCTGACGGCAACATAGAGTTCTGCCGCTTGCAGAAGTGTTGCCGATATACCTTTTTTCTCATTTTTATATTTTATATAATTTTTATGTTCTTATAATTATAGTTTATAGTAGTTCTTGTGATTTCATAGCCAATCTTTGTTCTGACACTAATATTTGGTACTGAAATTGTACTCAAATAGTCAGAAACACAGACAGGTGAACATTTTCACCTGCCTTGGTCATTTACTATTGTCTATTAATATATACAAAGTATTTATAGGTCCCAGCAATGTTTTAGACATGCTGAAGTACATATGAAACTCCTTGAAGCATGGTGTAAGCCTGAGTGTCACTAAACTGCTGATACTGCAGCTGTGCAGTGACACTTGATGATCGTGCATTGGTGCACGGAACCCCTGGCTTTGTTTGTTTTCACTGTTACACATAAACATGTCTGTCTGTCTTATCTGTCTTTCTGTCTGCCCGTGTGTCTCTGTCTTTCTGTCTGCCTGTAATAGTAATAGTAATAGTTTATTTGGACATGATACAAAAATTACAATGGTTTGTGAGATTACATGAGGTGTACATGCCAAAAGCCCCTAATATGCAGGGCATTTTGGGCAGACTTAAAATTAACTTAAAACTAAATGGTAAGAATTTTTGTAAATAGTTTACAATATGAGTATAGGCGAGTATTTAAGCTATGAAATTTGAACATAGTTTAGACATGACATTTTTGTAACATAGTGTTATACTTTTGTCTTCATTATAATTTTAATTAAATCAGATTAAACAAGTTAAATCAATAAGTTTGTGTTGCAATATCAAATTATATAGTCATAAGATGAGTTACAAGGAGCACAAGGGTATATAAGGATATATGAGGTATAAGTTTCAGCATTTGTACTAGATTATATTTGATAAACTATTTTTCTTTGAGCAGTTAAGTATGGGGTTTTGAGGCTAAATGGTAGGAATTATAGTAGACAGTTTACAATAAAAGTATAGTTGAGTATTTAAGCTATTATATTTGAACATAAGTTGAACATGACATTTTTGAAACATTATGGTTTTATAATTTTGGATCATTTACAGTTTTATATGTCTACATAATAGTATTATTAAATCAGATTAAACAAATTAAATCAATAATTTGTTTTGCAATAACAGTTTATAAGGTCATTAGATGAGTTACAAGGAGCACATGGGTACATGTGGATGGATTTCTTTATATTAGGTGGTTCATACATTATAAGATATAACATGGCATATACATTATGAGGTATAAGTTTCAATATTTGTACTAGATTATGTTTGATAAATTATTTTTCTTTGGGCAATTTTGTAGGGGGTTCTGAGGCTAGGGGAGTAACACAGTGAATAATGTTATTTTGAGGCAGTGTAAAGTTATTTAATAACTTTGTGGGTAATGTAAAGTAGTGGGTATTTAGTTGTGGGTGAGTAGGTGATTTTTTAACAGAGTTTTGAAGTGATGTACAGACCGGGTTTCTTTGGTAATCATTAATAAATTCCAAATTTTTGGGCCTTTAATGTGCATTGCGTTTTTGCATAGTGTGAGGTGGACGCGGGGAACATCGAAGAGTGATCTGTGCCTTGTGTTATGTTCATGTGTCCTGTTAAGATTTGTTAAGAGAATTTTGAGTTGTGGGTTAATATTTGAGTTTAGTGTTTTGTGTATGTAATAGGCACTGTAAAAAGTATGGATGTCTTGTATGGTGAGTAAGTTCAGACTTTTGA
This sequence comes from Cherax destructor, assembly GCA_009830355.1. NCBI lineage: Eukaryota > Metazoa > Arthropoda > Malacostraca > Decapoda > Parastacidae > Cherax > Cherax destructor. The sequence continues at coordinate 10,762 of WNWK01018834.1, read as the reverse complement.
ATATAGGTGGAGTATGTTGTCTAGAGTGGGAATTTGTTATCATTCGAATTGCAGCCTTTTGTTGAGTTATTAATGGTTTGAGGTGATTTATTGTTGTTGAGCCCCATGCACAGATTCCATAGGTGAGATAGGGGTAAATGAGTGAGTGATAAAGGGAAAGAAGAGCTGGTTGTGGAACATAGTACCTTATCTTGGATAGTATTCCTACGGTCTTGGATACTTTCTTGGAAATTTGTTGTATATGGGTCTTAAATTTGAGGCCACTGTCAAGGTGGATTCCTAAGAATTTTCCCTCTGTGAGTTTTGTGACAAGTGATCTGTTTATCTTTATGCTAAGTGGAACATTTGTAGCTCTGTTCCCAAACTGAATGAAATAGGTTTTGCCAACATTGAGTGTAAGCTTGTTAGTCATCATCCAGGTAGATATTTTCTGTAATTCAGCATTTACAGTGTTGGCTAGTGTGTCTGGGCATAGGTGAGAGAAGACGTATGTAGTGTCATCTGCAAATAGTATGGGTTTGAGTAGTTGAGATGCATTTGGTAGGTCGTTTATGTAAATGAGAAAGAGAAGTGGGCCAAGAACACTTCCCTGTGGGACACCAACTGTAATTGTTTGTGTGGAAGAGTTAGCTCCATTTGTGGACACATATTGGCTTCTGCCGCTAAGGTATGACTTTAGGTAGTTGAGGGAGTGCCCTCTTATACCATAGTGTGATAATTTTAGATGTAACAGATCATGGTCAACTGTATCAAAAGCTTTACGTAAATCAATGAAGATTCCCAGTGGGATTTTTTTATTTTCAAGAGTGTGTGTCTGTCTTTCTGTCTGCCTGTGTGTGTCTGTCTTTCTGTCTGCCTGTGTGTGTCTGTCTTTCTGTCTGCTTGTCTCTCTGTCTCAGAGAGGAGCTCATGAACCAACAGTTATTACACACGATGCAGTCACGTCTGATTCCTGATCAAGTGAACATGCTTATTACTTGCCAGTCATGCAGCATTATTATGCCTTATACAGTAGACCCCCGGTTTTCATAATTAATCCGTTCCAGAAAGTTGCCCAAAATCCGAAATGGCCGAAAACCGAAGTAATATTTCCCATAAGAAATACAGTGGACCCTCGGTTAGTGGCCGTAATCCGTTCCAGGAGTTAGACATAAAACTGAAATGGCCTATAGCCGAAATAATATTCTCCATAAGAATTAATGTAAATACAATTAATCCGTTCCAGACAAAAATATCAACAAAAAAATATTTTTTTAAGATTAACTATAGTTTTACATACACAAAACAATGAGAACTAAATAAAATGACTAAATAAATGAATAAATGAACATTTAAATCACTATTTCATACCTTTATTGAAGGCAGGAGGAGAGTATTGTTTGGAGTCAGGACAAAATACTCCTTCAACATGATGCTAATATCAACTCTATATGGCTTATTTATCTATCACAATTCATCTAATATGACATAATAAACAATATAAATAACACAGAAACCTCATATACACTCTAGAATGAATAAAATGTCATTACATATGTGGCTAGTGGTGGCAGCAGCAGGAGTTTGTTTGGAGACAGGACAAGATAGTTCTTCAATGACACTAATATCAACACTTCGGCTTATTTATCTATCATAATTCATCTAATATGACATAATAAACAATATTAATAACTTAGAAACATGACATATACTCTAGAATGAATAAAATATGTCTACGAATGTGAGGACTGGTGGTAGTGTGTTGTTGTTGTTGGGTTTATAAGGGCCACTGACCATAAGCCGTACATATAGTGGTAGTGGTGGGTGGCAGCATAAGCCCTCAACAATATTCACACTGAAACAATGTACGTAATTTATAAATAAGAAATATTTACACTTTAATTTATAAATAAGAAATATTTACACTTTAATTTATAAATAAGAAATATTTACACTTTAATTTATAAATAAGAAATATTTACACTTTAATTTATAAATAAGGTAGTAGGTTGGTAGACAGCAACCACCCAGGGAGGTACTACCGTCCTGCCAGGTGACTGTGAAACAGAGACCTGAAACTGTTTTACATGATGGTAGGATTGCTGGTGTGTCTCATAAACTTGCTGGATAACAGGTATATCTAGCTACTTCTACTTACATGTAGGTCACACTGCACAGGCATGCACATGCATATACATGTATATACATACACACATCTAGGTTTTTCTTCTTTTTCTTAATAGCTCTTGTTCTTCTTTATTTCCTCTATTGTCCATGGGGAAGTGGAAAAGAATCTTTCCTCCGTAAGCCATGCGTGTCGTATAAGGCGACTAAAATGCCGGGAGCAATGGGCTAGTAACCCCTTCTCCTGTACACATTTACTAAAAAAGAGAAGAAGAAAAACTTTATAAAACTGGGATGTTTGAATGTGCGTGGATGTAGTGCGGATGATAAGAGAGAGATGATTGCTGATGTTATGAATGAAAAGAAGTTGGATGTCCTGGCCCTAAGCGAAACAAAGCTGAAGGGGGTAGGCGAGTTTCAGTGGGGAGAAATAAATGGGATTAAGTCAGGAGTAACTGAGAGAGTTAGAGGTAAGGAAGGGGTAGCAATAATGTTGAAGGATCAGTTATGGAAGGAGAAGAGGGAATATAAATGTGTAAATTCAAGGATTATGTGGATTAAAATAAGGGTCGGATGCGAAAAGTGGGTCATAATAAGCGTGTATGCACCTGGAGAAGAGAGAAGTGTAGAGGAGAGAGAGAGATTTTGGGAGATGTTAAGCAAATGTATAGGAACTTTTGAACCAAGTGAGAGAGTAATTGTGGTAGGGGACCTAAATGCTAAAGTAGGAGAAACATGTAGAGAGGGTGTGGTAGGTAACTTTGGGGTGCCAGGTGTAAATGATAATGGAAGCCCTTTGATTGAACTTTGTATAGAAAGGGGTTTAGTTATAGGTAATACATATTTTAAGAAAAAGAGGATAAATAAGTATACAAGATATGATATAGGGCGTAATGACAATAGTTTGTTGGACTATGCATTGGTAGATAAAAGACTGTTGAGTAGACTTCAGGATGTACATGTTTATAGAGGGGCCACAGATATATCAGATCACTTTTTAGTTGTAGCTAAAGTGGGAGTAAAAGGTAGATGGGATACAAGGAAAATAGAAGCAGTAAGTAAGAGAGAGGTGAAGGTTTATAAACTAAAAGAGAAGGCAGTTAGGGTAAGATATAAACAATTATTGGAGGATAGATGGGCTAGTGAGAGTGTAGGCAATGGGGTCGAAGATGTATGGGGTAGGTTAAAGAATGTAGTGTTAGAGTGTTCAGCAGAAGTTTGTGGTTACAGGAAAGTGGGTGCAGGAGGGAAGAAGAGCGATTGGTGGAATGATGATGTAAAGAGAGTAGTAAGGGAGAAAAAGTTAGCATATGAGAGGTTTTTACAAAGTAGAAGTGATGCAAGGAGGGAAGAGTATATGGAGAGAAAAAGAGAGGTTAAGAGAGTGGTGAAGCAATGTAAAAAGAGAGCAAATGAGAGAGTGGGTGAGATGTTATCAACAAATTTTGTTGAAAATAAGAAAAAGTTTTGGAGTGAGATTAATAAGTTGAGGAAGCCTAGGGAACAAATGGATTTGACAGTTAAAAATAGGAGAGGAGAGTTATTAAATGGAGAGTTAGAGGTATCGGGGAGATGGAGGGAATGTTTTGAGGAGTTGTTAAATGTTGATGAAAGCAGGGAAGCTGTGATTTCGTGTAGGAGTGTGGAAGAGCCAGTTGTGAGTGTGGGGGAAGTTCATGAGGCAGTGGGTAGAATGAAAGGGGGTAAGGCAGCTGGGATTGATGGGATAAAGATAGAAATGTTAAAAGCTGGTGGGGATATAGTTTTGGAGTGGTTGGTGCTATTATTTAATAAATGTATGGAAGAGGGTAAGGTACCTAGGGACTGGCAGAGAGCGTGTATTGTTCCTTTGTATAAAGGCAAAGGGGACAGAAGAGAGTGCAAAAATTATAATGGAATAAGTCTGTTGAGTATACCAGGTAAAGTGTATGGTAGAGTTATTATTGAAAGAATTAAGAGTAAGACGGAGAGCAGGATAGCAGATGAACAAGGGGGCTTTAGGAAAGGTAGGGGGTGTGTAGACCAAGTGTTTACAGTGAAACATATAGGTGAACAGTACGTATTTAGATAAGGGTAGAGAGGTTTTTGTGGCATTTATGGATTTGGAAAAGGCGTATGATAGGGTGGATAGGGGGGCAATGTGGCAGGTGTATGGAATAGGAGGTAGGTTATTGAAAGCAGTGAAGAGCTTTTATGAGGATAGTGAGGCTCAGGTTAGAGTGTGTAGGAGAGAGGGAGATTATTTCCCAGTAAAAGTAGGCCTTAGACAAGGATGTGTGATGTCACCGTGGTTGTTCAATATATTTATAGATGGGGTTGTAAGAGAAGTGAATGTGAGGGTCTTGGCAAGAGGTGTGGGGTTAAAAGATAAAGAATCAAATACAAAGTGGGAGTTGTCACAGTTGCTTTTTGCTTATGACACTGTGCTTTTGTGAGATTCTGAAGAGAAGTTGCAGAGGTTGGTGGATGAATTTGGTAGGGTATGTAAAAGAAGAAAATTGAAAGTGAATATATTAAAGAGTATGGTGATGAGGATAACAAAAAGATTAGGTGACGAAAGATTGTATATTAGATTGGAGGGAGAGAGTATGGAGGAGGTGAATGTATTCAGATACTTGGGAGTGGACATGTCAGCAGATGGGTCTATGAAGGATGAGATGAATCATAGAATTGATGAGGGGAAAAGGGTGAGTGGTGCACTTCGGAGTCTGTGGAGACAAAGAACTTTGTCCATGGAAGTAAAGAGGGGAATGTATGAGAGTATACAGTGGACCCTCGGTTTTCGTTCACCTCCAAACTCGAACAATTATGTAAGTGTATTTTCGTAAGTGCTTTTGTAAGTGTATTTTTGGAGGTCTGAAATGACTAATCTAATTTACATTTGTTCTTATGGGAACAAATTCGTTCGGTAACGACACTCAAACAGCATTCTGGAAAGAATTTTCAACGAAAACCGAAGGTCCACTGTAGTTATACCAACACTCTTATATGGGTGTGAAGCATGGGTGATGAATGTTGCAACAAGGAGAAGGCTGGAGGCAGTGGAGATGTCATGTCTGAGGTCAATGTGTGGTGTTAATATAATGCAGAGAATTCGGAGTTTGGAAATTAGGAGGAAGTGTGGGATTACCAAAACTATTATCCAGAGGGCTGAGGAGGGGTTGTTGAGGTGGTTCAGACGTGTAGAGAGAATGGAACAAAACAGAATGACTTCGAGAGTGTATAAATCTGTAGTGGAGGGAAGGCAGGTAGGGGTCGGCCTAGGAAAGGTTGGAGGGAGGGGGTAAAGGAGGTTTTGTGTGCGAGGGGCTTGGACTTCCAGCAAGCATGTGTGAGCGTATTTGATAGGAGTGAATGGAGACAAATGGTTTTAATACTTGACGTGCTGTTCAAGTGTGAGCAAAGTAACATTTATGAAGGATTCAGGAAAGGCAGGCCGGACTTGAGTCCTGGAGATGGGAAGTACAGTGTCTGCACTCTGAAGGACCCTCCTTCAGAGTGCAGACACTGTTCCATCTCCAGACTCAAGTCCGCCTGCCGTGAGTTTTATAACTGTAGTGTAAAGCACCCTTCTGGCAAGACAGTGATGGAGTGAATGATGATGAAAGTTTTTCTTTTTCTGGCCACCCTGCCTTGGTGGGAATCGGCCGATGTGTTAATAAAATAAAAAAAAAATATTTACACTTTATAAATACGAAATACGTATTTACACTTACCTTGGAGGAGCTGGCAGAGGGCAGCATTGTTCTCAGTGCCCCTATATACCTCAAACAACAATGGAGGAGTTAAGATTTTTGTCATTTTTCTATCTCTTAATCGTTCAACTTACTTGCTACACTGTTAATGCTACACTTTATCGCTGGCTGGCGCTATAGCCTTTATCGACTCCTGCTGCTTTAGTATCATACATATCATAGAATCACTAAAGAATGCTCATTCTTCCCTCAGCCCTTTACCAAAGGGCTGGCACTCTGAACTTTCTTTGGCCCCATGGTGGCTTATTTCAGTCACAATCAATAAACAATCACCAAAATGAACGGATGAATGGATGAACATGCAGAGTATTCCTTACTCAACGAGAGAGAGATGCAGACTGAGTTTGATATGCGTGAGGAAGTGGCGTCCCCGGCGGGTTGACGCGTCCCATACGGCCGATAACCGAAAAAACAGCCGCTAACCGGGAGCCGAAAAACCGGCCTTTAATCGAGTTGGCCGATAACAGGAACGGCCTTTAACCGAGGGTCCACTGTAATGTAAATCCAATTAATCCATTTCAGACTCCCAAAAATATTAAAAAATAAATTTTATAGAGAAGAACTATAGTGTTGCAGCTCTTCAGTGGTTAGTACATTCATTACTAACCTCAAAATATTTGTAGTCTTAATGTAGGGCGAGAGGTGAGTAGTATTTATTTGTAGGAAAGTCAGTGTAGGTAGCCAGTAGATGTAGGCTGTTCGAGTGCCGTTACTAAACGAATTTGTTCCCATTAGGACGAATGTAAATTAGATTAGTACGTTTCAGACCCCCAAAAATACACTTACATAATTTTTCGAGTTAGGAGCAGTACGAAATCCGGGGGTCCACTTACATGTATGTAGTCCGCCTGGGCTATACCTACCGCGGCTCACAATTATATTATTACCATCGACATACCATGTTCACTGAGTTTAACCCTTTCAGGGTCCAATGCCATTTTTGGAAGGGGTGCACCAGTGTCCAAGAATTTAAAAAAAAAAATTCTTATTTTTTCTTATGAAATGGTAGAGAATCTTTTTCTGAAGGTAATAAAACAAAAAGTACAAAATTTGATTAAAAATTGACGAAATTATGCTCTCACGAATTTTGATGCGTCAGCGATATTTATGCATCGGCAATTTTGCCGATTTTGACTCCCATTTTAGGCCAATTACATAATTCCAGTCGACCAAATTCTTAGCTATTTCACTAGTATTACTTCTATTCTATCGATTGAGCACAAGAAATCACCCAGTCAACTGTTTCAACTACAAAATAAAGTGATTGGAAATTGGTAATTTAGCCAATTTAACTCAAAGTTCAAAATATTTCAATTTCAAAATAGGGTGCAGAATAAACAATGCAGGCATTCCTGGCGCTAAACTAACATTTCCTCTGTTCATTAGTTACGTTTTCAGTCTTTACCAATGAATTCCATTTTGATTTTTTATTCAAACCAAAAAATGGAAGATTTACTGTGATGCAATATTGTAATAATTGTACAAATAATATCACCACATTTGTGAACATATATTAGACCCACCAGCTGGTGCGTATGACGTGTGAGGTCATTTGTTTACTCTTGAACATTGGCAAAAATTTAACATTTCCGCTATTTTGAGCTCAGTTTCAAGCCATTTCCAGTACTAAAACCAATCAACATCATCTCTATATCTGTAATATATCTTCCATTCTATCAAAAGAGACCAAGAAATCGCAAATACATCTATAAAAAGTATACGAAAAAACACTGCAAATTCGCTGTTTTAATCAAAAATTATGGTTTCAGTTGTTTTCTCTCATTATGCACTGTGTGCTGCAGGATTTGTTTTATGTAGTGCACACTTACCACATAGATGTATTCTCTCATATCTAGGCCCAAATTTACCGCTCAAAGCTTATCTGAGTGAGCTGAGCTCATGACGTAGAACTATGGTTTGGACCCTGAACTCAAAGCCGTAGAACTACGGCACGGACCCTGAAAGGGTTGATCATTTCTAACAACTACCTTTAGATGCCATCATAAACAAAGGGAGAAGTAATGAATAATACATGCCGAGAATTGTAAACAAAAGCGTTAAGAGCGGTGACTGGGCCACACAGTAGATTCATACAGTTTTCTAACGCTGGACCATAGAAAACGTAATGTTTTCCTCCACCCGACTATACACTCGATAGCATATAAACATTGCATGTTTATATGCTATGTAGTAACATGTTTCTTATATAATTTTGAAGAAAATATCATAGATGGATTAATGAAAATGTCTATATTAACCTAAAATAAGACATTTAATGTGCCAAAGAGTGATTATTATTACATATTAGTATTACAGGTACCGTTTACTATATTTTCATTCAGAATGCTGTTCAAGGCATACAACGAATTTATCTCCTAAGAAAAGTTTAAAATAGACTAGTCCTTTTAGACCCCAAAATACACTTACAAAAGCATTTAAAAATAAACTTACATAAAGGGTGAGTTTGGGGACCATCGTAACCGGTACATGTATAACTTTAGTGAACGATAATAAAGGCATGTTTATATGCTTAATTTTTTATATAATTTTGAAGAAAATATCATAGATGGATTAATGAAAATGTCTATATTAATGTAAAACAAGACATTTAACCCTTTGACTGTCGCAACCCCAAATCCTGAGGTGTCTTCTGTTGTCACAAAATATTAAAAAAAAAATATTATTTTTTTCTTATCAAAATGTTAAGATTATTTTTCTGATTGTTTAAATCCCCCCCAAAAAAAATTTGCGATCAGTACTTATGGAGATATAGAGGTGTAAAGTTGGCAAAAAATGAGCCACATATGGCAACAGCGGCGAATGCCGCTCACCCGGTAAACTTTGGTTTACTTCCTTTCGTAGGTTTCTTGTTTTTTTTTTTCACTATTTTACATTTTTACGTAACTTATGTGGCCTGTGAGACCAAAGTAAGGTGCAATGTATATTTATACACTCGTTGTATGCAACACAATAATCGCACAAACATTAGTATCATTATATTGTTTACAAAACTTGTTTACACCAACCAACAATAAAAAAATTGTTTATTACTATTGTTCTATAATATATACAGCGGACCCTCGGTTTTCGTTGAAAATTCTTTCCAGAATACTGTTTGAGTGCCGTTACCAAACGAATTTGTTCCCATAAGGACAAATGTAAATTAGATTAGTCATTTCAGACACAACAAAAGTACACTTACAAAAGCACTTACGAAAATACACTTACATAATTGTTCGAGTTTGGAGGTGCACGAAAACCGAGGGTCCACTGTATACACATATAATGACTGGACACTTTCCATCAACTCATATTAGCATTTCAAAGCTCCAAGCTGTGTGTGTGTGTGTATGGACATCTAAATTTGCTGAGTCAGGGTAAGGCAGCTGTCAAAATGACATATTATGCCATTACTCACCACCCTCACAGCCTGTCAACCTGTCAACACAAAATGGGGTAGCATGTCTTCTCCCCACAACCTTCCTTCCTTTCCTACCTACCTTCCTTTCTTCCTTCATTCCTTCCTTCCTTCCTTTCCTACTTATTTCCTTCCTTCCTCTCATCTCTTCCTTCCTGCCTTCCTTTCTTCCTTCCTACCTTCCTTTCTTCCTTCCTTCCTTTTTTCCTTTCTTTTCTACTTATTTCCTTCCTTCCTTCCTCTCATCTCTTCCTTCCTTCCTTTCTTTCTTTCTTCCTTCCTTTCTTACTTCTTTTGTTCCTTCCTTCCTCTCATCTCTTCCTTCCTTTCTCTCTTTCTTCCTTTCTTAATTCCTTCCTTCCTTCCTTCCTTTCTCTCTTTCTTCCTTTCTTAATTCCTTCCTTCCTTCCTTCCTTCCTTTCCTCCTTCCTTACTTCTTCTTTCCTTCCTTCCTCTCATCTCTTTCCTTCCTTCCTGCCTCTCATCTCTTCTTTCCTTCCTTCCTTCCTCTCATCTCTTCTTTCCTTCCTTCCTCTCATCTCTTCTTCTTTCCTTCCTTCCTTCCTCTCACCTCTTCCTTCCTTTCTTTCTTCCTTCATTCCTTCCTTCCTTCTGGTATCCTGGGGATTGATTTCGGTCACAAACTCCTCAAAACCATGAAATTTATCTTCAGAGACACTTCCATCTGTGTTAGAGCTATCACTGAGGAAGAGAAGAGACCCAGATGAGCCAAGGAGTCAGATAATTCTTACCGCTAGGCATGCTGAACAAGGACTACTGAAATGGCGTTTCCACAATGCACCACTGGCTGCCTGATTTTTTTATTACTGCGCGCACTGACCCACAGACCCATTCTCTCACATGTGGGCCTACCAGCTTTCTCCTGCTTGATTTGAGGCCGCTAGAATTTATGTGTATTAATACGTCGGAAACAGTGGCTCGTAAGACGTGTATATACCGCTGTGGTGAAGAGGCTCTTGGTCTGAGGAATTGGACCTTTGGTCTTCTTCCTCAGACCGAACCTAATTACCCCCAATCCCCCTCCCTTTTCCCATTTTCCCAATCCTCCCTTTTTTCCCTTTCCTCCTCTTCCTCCTCATCCCTCCCTTATTTCCTTCCCATTTTTACACTGGGAGCTTCCCTCCACAGGCATTCTAGTTCCTAGGTAGGGGGAAGGGTATCGTGGTCCATCCCATTCCGTTGAGGTCCTTGGCAGTGGTGTAGTTTGCCGTGGAATCTGGATCGCCTGGGGATGTCCCAATCCCCTCTGGTCTCCCGATGGGTGGCCTTGGGTATCTTTCGGGCTACGGGTGTATCTCTAGAGGCCACCTTTCGATTCCGTGGTGGCCGAAGGCGGTATGCTTTGTGGCGGATATCCGGCCGCCTCTCTTTGTCAGCCGAGGTGGCTCGGTGGATGTGAGGTTGCTATCCCGGATTGCTGGTGTACTGGCATGAAGGGTAGGGTATGGCACGGGTTCCATGCAGC
>WNWK01018833.1:0-39062 GCA_009830355.1 Cherax destructor | reverse complement strand
GCAGTTAGTGTGCAGCAATATTCCAGCCTAGATAGAACAGCGATCTGTAAAGTGTCAACATGGGCTTGGCATCCCTGGTTTTGAAGGTTCTCATTATCCATCCTGTCATTTTTCGAGCAGATGCAATTGCTACATTGTTATGGTCCTTGAAGGTGAGATCCTCTGACATGATCACTCCTAGGTCTTTGACATTAGTTTTTCACTCTATTGTGTGGTTGGAATTAGTTTCGTACTCCGATGAGATTTTAATTTCTTCACGTTTTCCGTATCTGAGTAATTGAAATTTCTCATCATTGAACTTCATATTGTTTTCTGCAGCCCATTTAAAGATTTGGTTTATGTCTGCTTGGAGTCTTGCAGTGTCTTCAACAGTGGACACTGTCATACAGATTCGGGTGTCATCTGCAAAGGAAGACACAGCACTGTGGCTTATATCCCTGTCAATGTCTGATATGAGGATGAGGAATAGGATGGGAGCAAGTACAGTGGACCCCCGAGTATCGTAATTAATCCGTTCCAGGAGCTAGTACTTAACACAAAGTTTTCGAAATTCGAACCATTATTTCCCATAAAAAATAATGTAAATACAATTAATCCGTTCCACAAAAAAATATTCACATACTAAATTAAAAACAATATACAGTGGTACCTCGAGTTACGATATTTTTTCGTTCGAGAATGCTGTTCAAGTGCCATTACCAAACGAATTTATCCCCTTAAGAAATAATGTAAAATAGACTAGTCCTTTTACACCCCCAAAAATATACTTACAAAAGCATTTAAAAAAATAAACTTACATAAAAGGGCGATTTTGGGGACCATCGTAACTCGAGGTACCACTGTATATATATATACATTTACTTACCTTTATTGAAGAGTTGCAGGCATCTGGAAGGTAGAATTGCTGAAAGGGGCAGGGAGTTAGTGGTTGGAAGGGGAATCCCCCTCCAAAAGGACTTCAGGTGTCAAAGCCCTCTCTGGGGTTACTTCCCTTCTTGGTCTTTTAATGCCACTAGGACCAGCTTGAGAGTCACCAGACCCCTGCCTAGTGAAGTAACTGTCCAGAGTCCTCTGTTTCTGGCGACCCTTCAACACTTTCCTGAAGTGCGACATGGCTCTGTCACTGAAGTGGCTGCACAGAAGGCTCATTTCAGCTTGCTCAGGGTGGTGTCTTTCAACAAATGTCTGCAACTCATTCCACTTTGTACACATCTCCTTAAGCACTGAAGTCCTGTTGGGCATTTTCTTCCAAACAGGCCTGTTTCATCACAGTTAAACACTTGTTGGGAGGAATTGTTCAGCCTCTACGAACCCTGGAATTCATGCACAAATTTTTCAGCTGCCGTTTGTCTGAGCTGGCTGCCTCACCATGCCTCACAACACTGTGTATGCCACTACGTTTCTTAAACCTGTCAAACCAGCCTTTGCTGGCTTTAAAATCCTTGCCTCACCACTGGTTGCAGGCATTGTCTTGACAAGATCTGCGTGCAACTTCCTTGCCTTTTCACAAATTATCGCTATGGAAACACTATCACCCGCTCTCTGTTTTCATGGATCCACACCAACAACAACTTCTCAACCTCCTCCACTGTTTTCGATCAATTTTCGTTAACATATCAACCCCTTTTGCAACATTAGCTTCCTTGATCTCATTTCTCTTTGCCAGGATAGAGCCGATAGTAGAAGGGGTTTTGTTGTACATCCTGGCAAGATCACTCAGGCTACGCCACTCTCATATTTTTCTATAATCTCTTTCTTCAGTTCGATGGTGTTCCTCCTTTCTTTACCACAGGGGTGCTTTGGAAGCTTCTTTGGACCCATGGTGACTTTTTCTGATGACAATAACTAAAGCACCAAAAAACACCAAATGTTAATTGAATGTTTAAAAAGAGCGCACTAGGTAATGTTCTCTCAATGGTAAACAATGCTTCACTGGCGGCGTCCTGCGTCCCGCACAGGGGGGAGCAGGCGGACAGGCCCTAATACGTTACGAAACACGAGGGGTTTTTACGATTCTGGGGAGTCGTAAAAGTTTACGAAACATGATGTTTCGAAGTAAGAACCTTCCCCGAAACTCGGGGTCACTGTACTGTGCCTTGTGGAACAGAGTTTTTCACAGTAGCTGCCTCAGATTTTTTACTCTGTTGACTACTACTCTTTGTGTTCTACATGTTAGGAAATTATAGATCCATCTACCAATTTTTTCCTGTTATTCCTTTATCACGCATTTTGTGTGCTATTACCCCATGGTCACACTTGTAAAAGGCTTTTGCAAAATCTGTGTATTTTTCACCCCCCCATTCTTTTCTTCAGAGCATCCAGGACCTTGTCATAGTGGTCCAGTAGTTGGGACAGACAGGAGCGGCCTGCTCTAAACCCATGCTGTCCTGGGTTGTTGCATTGATGGGTATCCAAGATGGGTGGCGATCTTGCTTCTTAGAACCCTTTCAAAGATTTTTATGATATGGGACGTTAGCACAATTGGTCTGTAGTTAATAATAATAATAATAATAATAATTTTTATTTCAATGCATGTTACAAGTGTACAATGTTATTGGTAGTTACAAATATAATACAATTATAAAACTGTAATGCAAGGAGAGCCACTGGCATGCCATGGCATTAGGGGCAGTTTATTCTAGAGACTTATTCACTAAGTACTTAATGCTAAAGAAATTGATTGAGTTTATTCTAGTTCTATATTATTTAAATTATTAAATGGTTATACATACTATTTAAAGACAATACAAGAGAAATTGGTTGAGTTTAATCTAGTTGTAGAATTTATTTCAAATTACAGTATGTTGATGCTATACTAGTATAATAACAATACTAGAAATAGTTTTAGAGTTTCATCTAGGTATATATTTTATTTCAAATTAAGAAAATGATGATACTATAAGATTTTAAATGACAATATGATGATATAGATTGCAACAAGTGTTAAGGAGGATGAACATATCAAATGAGATCTTCTTAAGTAAAATAATATTGGGTTTGGAAGTTTGTTACAGTATGAGTATTTAGTATAGGGTGAGTAGGTGACTTTTGAGAGAGAGTCTTGAATTGATTTTCGGACAAGGTTAACTTGATATTTACTGTAATGAATTCCAGATTTTGGGGCCCTTTATGTGCATAGAATTTTTACATTGGTTAGTATGGACTCTTAGAACCCTTTCAAAGATTTTTATGATATGGGACGTTAGCACAATTGGTCTGTAGTTAATAATAATAATAATAATAATAATTTTTATTTCAATGCATGTTAAGTGTACAATGTTATTGGTAGTTAAAATATAATACAATTATAAAACTGTAATGCAAGGAGAGCCACTGGCATGCCATGGCATTAGGGGCGGTTATTCTAGAGACTTATTCACTAAGTACTTAATGCTAAAGAAATTGATTGAGTTTATTCTAGTTCTATATTATTTAAATTATTAAATGGTTATACATACTATTTAAAGACAATACAAGAGAATTGGTTGAGGTTTAATCTAGTTGTAGAATTTATTTCAAATTACAGTATGTTGATGCTATACTAGTATAATAACAATACTAGAAATAGTTTTTAGAGTTTCATCTAGGTATATATTTTATTTCAAATTAAGAAAATGATGATACTATAAGATTTTAAATGACAATATGATGATATAAGATTGCAACAAGTGTTAAGGAGGATGAACATATCAAAATGAGATCTTCTTAAGTAAAATAATATTGGGTTTGGAAGTTTGTTACAGTATGAGTATTTAGTATAGGGTGAGTAGGTGACTTTTGAGAAGAGTCTTGAATTGATTTTCGGACAAGGTTAACTTGATATTTACTGGTAATGAATTCCAGATTTTGGGGCCCTTTATGTGCATAGAATTTTTACATTGGTTAGTATGGACTCGGGGTATGTCAAATAGTGATCTGTGTCTATTGCTATTGCTTTACTGCCCCCTTAGTGGAGCGGGGCTATGTTGTTTTTAGTAGCTGCGGGACAATCCCAGTGTCCATGCTCCCTCTCCATAGGATGTTAAAAGCATGTGATAGGGGCTTCTTGCAGTTCTTGATGAACACGGAGTTCCACGAGTCTGGGCCTGGAGCGGAGTGCATGGGCATGTCATTTATTGCCTTTTCGAAGTCATTTGGCGTCGTGGTGATGTCAGAAAGGCATGCGTCTGTCAAGGTCTGTGGCACTCTCATAAAAAAATAATTTAGGTTTTCGATTTTCAGTCTGGTTAGTGGCTCGCTAAAAACTGAGTCATACTGGGATTTAAGTAACTCACTCATTTCCTTGCTGTCATCTGTGTAGGACCCATCCCGTTTAAGTAGGGGCAAAATACTGGTTGTTGTTCTCGACTTTGATTTTGCATAGGAAAAGAAATACTTAGGGTTTCTTTCAATTTCATTTATGGCTTTAGTTCTTCCGTGTCTCTTGATTCCTGTAAGATTCCTTTAGTTTTAATTCGATGTTTGCTATTTCTCTGACTAGTGTCTCCCTACGTATTTCAGAGATATTGGCCTCCTGTAGCCGCTCTGTTATTCTTTGCCTTCGCCTGTATAGGGAGCGCCTCTCTCTTTCTAGTTTACATCTTCTCCTCCTTTTCCTTAAGGGAATTTGCCTTGAGCAAACCTCAATTACCACAGAGTTAATTTGTTCTAGACATAGGTTGGGATCCGTGATGCTTAGGCAATCTTCCCAGTTTATATCATTTAGGACTTGGTTTACTTGGTCCCACCTTATGTTTTTGTTATTGAAGTTGAATTTGGAGAAAGCTCCCTCACGGCTGATCACATTTTGTTGCCTCCAGTTCTTGAAGGGTAAAAGGCACATTATAAGTCTTCTTTAAAAGAAGAAAAATCTAAGGGCTTTAACTCGCTGGCAGACTTAGAAGAAAGGAACGAGGGGCATAGATGGAGCCCCTGAGAAATGCGGACCAGATGATTACCAATTTCAGTGGCAACGGCAAGAGGGTGTGCTATATCGACACTGGCAACCCGAAGAACAGGAGCCGGGTCGGAGAAGAATTTACCACTCATTTTCCACACTTTCTTCCAGACTGCACTCATCGAGGAAGCCAAGTGATGGTGGAAAGGTAATCCCACCAGCAAGTGCGTTTAGTGTCGCGTATGACACAGCGAGCAATTGCTCTCTTCTGCTTAAAATGAAGGAGTCTCTCTGTGGTTCTGTTATACCGGTACCTGCCCCACGCAGCGTGTTTCAGACATACTGCCCGAGCACAAGCAGGAGACCACCAAGGCACGCACTTCTGAGAATGCTTGCCCGAGGTTTGGGGGATAGAATGTGAAGCTGCAGTTAAGATTGAGGACGAGAAGAGATGTAAAACCTCATCAATGGAGGACGAGGAAGGAGCCTCATGAAAGGCAGTAAGATGTGCGTAAAGGTCCCATTTCGCCCGGTCAAATTGCCAGCGTGGGCTACGTGGAGGTGGAGAATACGAAGGGGACATGAGGATGATTGGAAAATGATCGCTGTCATTTAAGTCCGGGAGGACAGACCAGGTGAAGTCAAGGACAGTTAAGGAAGGGCAGATGGAGAGATCGATGCAAGACAAAGAATGAGTTCGAGGGTCAAAATGGGTGGGAGTACCCGTATTTAAAACATGGAGGGGAAGAGAAGCAAGAAATGCCTCCAACTGAATGCCACGGGAGTCACAGTGCGACCTTCCCAAAGAAAATGGTGTGCATTAAAATCACCAAGTAACAGAAGGGGTGGCGGCAAGGAAGAAACCAGAAAATCAACATCTGCCCGAGAAGGGAGAGATATAAAGAACAGAGTGTATACCACTTATTCAAGTGGATACGGGCTGCAGTGTAATGTAGAGAAGAATGAACATAGAGCTGACGGTATGGAATACCAGTGCATATAAGAAGAGCACTTTCATTAAAGGTTCCATCGGAAAAAGGATCCGATGAATATAGCAAATCATAGCCCAAAAATGGATGGATAACAGCAGATTGTAATTTAGGTTCTTGCAAACAGACCCCAACAGGGAAAACTGGGAGAGCAACACCTGAAGCTCACCCCGGTTACCCCTGAGGCCTCGGATATTCCACTGCAAATAAGCCATGATTTATGAAGAGAGAGGTAAAAGTCGAAGTTAGAGGTATCTATGGACTAGGGTTAGAAAAGTCCACGTGCGGAGGCAGCGAAAGACCTGTAAGCAGAGGAGTGGGACGCTGTGAAGGAAGGAGTGGTGTTGACGGAGAAAAGAGAGGAGGAGGAACCGGAGGTGGAATGGTGTCCATCAACGTTCCAGTCTCTGCAATATATCCTGCGATAGCTTCCAGCGTTTCAGAAGACAAAGACGCAGGATGTGGGACCACATTAGAGATGGAAGGAGGAGACTATAGACTGTACTAAAGTAGAGGGCGAGGAGATGGAAGAGGAAACTGTCGAAGGGGCTTGGGAGGGGGCAGGAGTGGAAGCGACCTGGGGAGGCAGTCAAGGAAGAAACTTGGGAGGGGACAGGGGATGAAGATATTGAACGAGGAGGAGGATGAACCTCCACACACGTTACAGAACTAGTCGGAGGTGAAGAACCCGGCAATGGGGATTTTTTGCCGGACTTATGAGAAGAAGAGGGGCGGTGAGAATTAGATGTTGGACGAGGGCGTGAAGACACAGAACTGTGCGAGTGAGTAGAGGAAGGAGTGAGGACAGTATGGGATGCCAAGGTAGGGACCTCGGAGCCAAGAACAGCAAAAGAATTCGAGACAGGGGAGACTGAGGATGGGGCGACCACAGAGGAAGCCACGGGAGTTGGGACCCCAGAAGTAGGGGGATGTTTAGCAATGCGAGAATAGGGAATACGGGGAAGTCCCCCTTGAAGGCATAGATGAGAGACGGCCACAGCATACGAGAAGCCTTCCGCCTCTTTGAGACAATGGATTTCCCGCTCGTTTAGGTAAACCTGACAATGGCGAGAGTAAGATGGATGTGCCTCACGACAGTTTAGGCAAGAGGGAGGTAGATTACACGAAGGACTGGTATGGTTGTCGGCACCACAGACTGGGCATTCGGCCATTGACCTGCAATATTTCGCTGGATGACCAAAACGACAGCAGTTTCTACACTGTTGCGGTGTAGGGGTCACCTTTCTAACTTGTAAACGGTGACCTGCAATGTAGACCGAGAGCGGAAGTTCACGGCAGTCAAATGTTAAATGAGCTATATTGCAAGGATAACGTCTTTGCTTACTGGCAGGGAGGACATAAGTGCCAACTTTGAGGATAGGGAGGTCTTGGAGCTTAAGCTGCTCCAGAATGTCATCACATGTCTGGAAATTCCGTTGGATAATGGTGTGGGGTAAAATGACAGAACCATTACAAGAATTGAGTGAATGATGTTTGTCAATAGTGATAGGAATAGTATCTATTGTCATAAGGAGAGAAAGATCGTGAGCTGGACTGTGATGATGCGAGTGCCGCTCTTGAGAGCATGAAATGAGATATCTTTACCTACATGGCGTAGCAGAGCCTTACCAATACTATGATCAGAAAGATAGGTAGTAGGAGAAGTCGGTCGTAGTGTAAAAATTTTGTCCATTCAGTAGTGTGAAACAAAGTCTTTAAGGGGAGTGCGTGACGAGCTGGTCGTTTCTGAGAGGAATGAGAATGAAGTGTTGAATCGTCATGTAAGGGTCTTGGTCGTTTGGATGCGGGACCAGAGGTGGTCTGACATGGGACGGGCGAGCGATCCGAAAATTGCCGCACCGTAGAGGGAGAAGCCAGAATCAAGGTCAGAGAAGAGGGAAGGTCAGACATGTCAAAAGGGCCGGTCAGAACCCCTGTACCTGAAGCAGGTGATGAACCGGCACCAGCAAGAGGTACAGAGGTGTTGGAGGTGTCCGAAGAGTTGTCCATTAATGAGGTAGAGTCAGAACTGGGTGCGGTATCAGGAAGGGGCCCAGGGGTAGTAGGTTCATGGATTGGGTCGTCCATGGTTAGGTTATTTCTTTCTTTTTGTTTTTAATAAAAAAAAGAAAGAAGAAAAGAAAATAAAAATAAAAAAAAGAATAAAAAAAGGGGGGGAACGTGGAGGAATAGCTCCTAGGAGGAATGAAAGGGGCGTAAATCCCCCTCCGCGCCCAAGAGGACCTCAACACCGCAAGTAATGCAGATGCTGCATGGAAACCGTGCCATACCCTACCCTTCATGCCAGTAAACCAGCAATCCGGGATAGCAACCTCACATCCACCGAGCCACCTCGGCAGACAAAAGAGAGGGCGGCCGGATACCCGCCACAAAGCATACCTCCTTCAGCCACCACCCCCGGAATCTGAAAGGTGGCCTCCAGAGATACACCCGTCGCCCGAAAGATACCCAAAGCCACCCCCTCCCCCCCAGGAGACCGGAGAGGGATCGGGACATCCCCAGGCGATCCAGATTCCATGGCAAACTACACCACCGCCAAGAACCTCAACGGAATGGGATGGACCACGGTACCCTTACCCCTACCCAGAATGCCTGTGGAGAGAAGCTCACAGGGTAAAAATGTTAAGAGAATAAGGGAGGGATGAGGAGGAGGAAAGGGAAAAGGGAGGATGGGGAAGATGGGAAAGGGAAGGGGGGATTGGGGGGTAATTAGGTTCGGTCTGAGGAAGAAGACTAAGAGGTCCAATTCCTCAGACCGATAGCCTCTTTACCGCGACAAGGAGCTCCCCTTAAAGAGACCTGTGCCGTATAGGGCCTCCAGGATGCTGTACCATATAGGGCCACCAGGATGCTGTACCATATAGGGCCACCAGGATGCTGTACCATATAGGACCACGAGGATGCTGTACCATATAGGGCCACCAGGACACTGTACCATATAGGACCACCAGGTTTATAATCAAGAGAACACCAAACCCGTAGGATTACGCAGCACCTCTGGGTTGGATGTGGAAGGTATTCAGGCTTAATTCAGATCCAATTCCCTAGATCAAGAGCCCATCACCAGCATCAAGGAACCTCCCTTGAGGGAAGGGCCACCAGGAGGTTGTACCATATAGGGCCACCAGGAGGTTGTACCATATAGAGCCACCAGGAGGTTGTAACATATAGAGGCACCAGGTTGTACTATATAGGACCATCAGGGGGTTGTACCATACAGGGCCACCAGGAGGTTGTAGCATATATGGCCACCACTATGTTGTACCATATAGATCCACCAGGAGGTTGTACTATATAGGGCCACCAGGCAGCTATACCATATAGGTCCACCAGGTTGTACCATATAGGGCCACCAGGAGGTTGTACCATATAGGGCCACCAGGAGGTTGTACCATATAGGGACACCAGGAGGTTGTACCATATAGGGCCACCAGGAGGTTGTACTATATAGGGCCACCAGGACACTGTACCGTATAGTTCCACTAGAGTGTGTACCATGTAGTACACCAGGAGAGTGTACCATATAGTACCACCAGGAGAATGTACCATGTAGTACCACCAGGAGTGTACCATATAGTACCACCAGGAGAGTGTACCATGAAGTACCACCAGGAGTGTACCATATAGAACCACCAGGAGTGTACCATATAATACCACCAGGAGTGCACCATATAGTACCACCAGGAGAGTATACCACAAGAAAACCATTTGTTTCCACTCATTCTGACTTAAAGCCATGAATACTATTAAAAAGAAGGTAAAAAATAATATTTCAATAGCAATTGATAAAATATATTTGCCGCACGTGAGAAAAGATTTGTTCAGATTTTTAACACGGGGGGTTACCCAGCTAGGATAACCTGGGATTAGGAACCAAGGATAGTCCAAGAAAATTAGTGCATCATCGAGGACTGTCTGTCTTATTTACATTGTGGTCCTTCAATCTTGTCCCCCAGGATGCCACCCACACCAGTCAACTAACATCCAGGTACCTACTTACTGCTAGGTGAACAGTGACAGCAGGTTTAAGGTGACTAACACCCAGGTACCTACTTACTGCTAGGTGAACAGTGGCAGCAAGTGTAAGGTGACTAACACCCTGGTACCTACTTACTGCTAGGTGAACAGTAGCAGCAGGTGTAACAAAACACACCCAGCATTTCCAACCATGTCAGGGATTGAACCTGGACACTGTGTGCGAGGCGAGTGCGCTACCAACCAAGCCACGGGATACTAAATTTAAATAGGAATCTTCATGTTGTTAGCAGCGAGGAGTAACGACAAGGTCGAGAGGAAGGTCTTGGGTGGTGACAGACCTTCCTGCTGCATCACTGTCCATACATTCAGACCTTTTTCACCTGCATTTTGCACACCTGGAAAATAGAAGTTTTTTTTAAATATTAAATACCCTAATACAGTGGTACTCCGAGTTTTGGACATAATTCGTTCCAGAAGGCTGTTCGAGTGCCGTTACCGAACGAATTTGTTCCCATAAGGAATAATGTAAATTAGATTAGTCCGTTTCAGACCCCAAAAAATATACTTACAAAAGCACTTACAATAATACACTTACATAATTGTTCGAGTTGGGAGCTGTTCGAAACTCAGGGTACCACTGTACTCTTTTTTTTCATAAAATATGTGTTATGAGAAAATTCATGGGAAAGCACTAAACTATTGTGAGTTGTATAGTGCCTGGAGAATGGGAGGTTATTATTATTATTTTCACATGCTGGCCATCTCCCACTGAGGCAGGGCGACTCAAAAAAAGAAGAAACACTTTTACCATCATTCACACTATCGCTCTCTTTGCAGAGGCATGCAAATATTGTTATTATGATCGCAGGGAAGTGCTAAACCCATAGGGGTCACACAGCACCTGGGGAATGGAAGGTAATTAAAGCTTGATCTGAGGAAGGGAAGAGCAGCTACAACTGCTTGGATCAAGAGCCCTTTATTGCTTCAGAAAGCCTAAAATACAACAGCACTTAGCCTTTAAAATTCATGTGTGAAAAAAAATAGAAATTCCAAAATTTTTGGGTAGCAAAGAACTCCAAAATACATTATTTAACACAAGGCTCAAAATAAAAAATATAACAATTATAGGCCTACTTTGGGAAATACAGTAGGACACTCATATCCACGGGTCAAGTATCCAAGGTTTGAGTTGTCCAGGGTTTACAGTGGCCAGAAAATAAGCCTTAATTTTGTTTAATAATGTCCCTAAAGCACAAAAGTAGTGATGGTGGCAGTTTTTCAAAGCTTAAGAGAAGACGTGAAGTGCTTCCCATCAGTGAAAAATTGATAATTCTCCACTTATTGTGCATAATTTATCAATTAAATTTTATAATAAGTACAGCCTCTCCTCACTTAACAACGGAGTTGCGTTCCTAAGATTACATCGGTAAACGAATTCGTCACTAAGTGAGGAGAATACTGTAATGGTAGTGGGATTGTGTCAACCATCTTTGATATTGTTTAATGTCACCTTTGCACCATTTACAGTATAACATTTCTGGTATACTTTTAAATGTACTGCATATTGTAATAAACAAAATAGAGGAAATCAGCTCTAATATACGTACATTATTTAGGTATGCATACTGGTCAGAGCCCATCGTAAGTCCGAGTCGTTGGTAAACGAGTACTTCACTAAGTGAGGAGAGGCTGCATGTATAAAACTTATATATAGGGTTCGCTACTATCTGCAGTTTCAGTATTCACAGCAGGTCTTTCACGCATCCAAGGATATGGACCATCCTACTGTTCATTTCGCTAATATATGCAACATCGCATCTCAAAATATAATACTACATGAGAAATATTTTTAATACACCTGCTGTCTTCCACCAAAGACAGGTGACCCAAAAAAGAAAAAAAGATATTCACCATCATTCATTCAATAGCTGAGAAACAGTGTTTTAACCCTTTCAGGGTCCGTGCTGTAGTTCTACGCCATGAGCTCAGCTCACTCAAATAAGCTGTGAGCAGTAAATTTGGGCCTAGATATGAGAGAAAACATCTATGTGGTAAGTGTGCACCACATAAAACAAATCCTGCAGCACAGTGCATAATGAGAGAAAAAAAACTGAGACCGTAATTTTCGATTAAAACAGCGACTTTGCAGTGTTTTTTGTATACTTTTTATAGTTGTATTTGTTATTTCTTGGTTTCATTTGATAGAATGGAAGATATATTACAGAAATAGAGATGATTTTGATTGGTTTTAGTACAGAAAATGGCTTGAAACTGAGCTCAAAGTAGCGGAAATGTTAAATTTTTGCCGACATTCAAGAGTAAACAAATAACCTCACACATCTAATATGCGCCAGTTGGTGGGTCTAATATATGTTCATAAATGTGGTTATATTAGGTAGTAGGTTGGTAGTCAGCAACTACCCAGGGAGGTACTACCGTCCTGCCAAGTGAGTGTAAAACAAAGCCTGTATTTGTTTTACATGAGGGTAGGATTGCTGGTGTCTTTTTTCTGTCTCATAAACATGCAAGATTTCAGGTACGTCTTGATACTTATACTTACACTTAGGTCACGTTACGCAAACATGTACACGTTTATGTATACACACTCATCTGAGTTTTCTTTGATTTTATCTTAATAGTTCTTGTTCTTATTGCTTTTCCTTTCATATCCATGGGGAAGTGGAATAAGAATCTTTCCTCCGTAAGCCATGCATGTTGTAAAAGTCAACTAAAATGCCGGGAACAATGGGCTAGTAACCCCTTTTCCTGTATAGCTTACTAAAAAAAAAAAAGAAGAAAACCGTCAAAGTGGATGTTTGAATGTGCGTGGATGTTGTGCGAATGATAAGAAAGAGATGATTGTAGATGTTATGAATGAAAAGAAGCTGGATGTCCTGGCTTTAAGTGAGACAAAGCTGAAGGGGGTAGGAGAGTTTCAGTGGGGAGAAATACAGGTATCCCTCAACTTTCGCGTTTTCTACTTTCGCGGGCTTCACACATTCGCGAATTCCCGGCCGCCAAATTCCCACCCACCAAATCATATTTAAGTTTCCCGCCACCCGAGCGTCCCTACTACCTTCCATCGCACCAGGCAGCCAGCCCCCAAACCACTCACTCACTGAGTGTTTTCTTCATTCATTATTTGTTATTAAACTACAGTATAACATGTATGTACTACTATATAGAACAATATTTTACTATGTTTTCATGCGTTTTATGATTGCTCATGGTTCAATAAGTTAAGGAAGCAGTAAGTAATGAATGTATAAATAGGTTATCTATCTATTACATTTATTCCAAATTGATATCAGAAACATGATAAATACCCTAGAATCAAAAGATGCTGAAATGAATATATGCCATATTATATGAGGGTAACAGAGAGAGACCGCACATATATGAGATGTTACATCAGGGTAAACATAAATCATCTTGTCGTAAGAACAAATGCAAAAATAGCATTTATTGTTTTTAGAATAATAATAATTTATAATATTGATCTGAGCACTTTAAATGTTATCAGTATTTGGTAGCTGACATTTAGAGCACTCCACACCAATTATTATTAATTATTATTATTAATATTAATATTATTATTTTCTTACAATATATTGTAGGGAAATAATAATAATAAATAATAATAATTGCAATTATTATTAATATTATAATTATTATTATTTCCCTACTAGTAGGGAAATAATAATAATTATTATTATTATTATTATTATTTTCTTACAATATATTGTAGGGAAATAATAATAATAATAAATAATAATAATTGCTGTGGAGTGCTCTAAATGTCAACTACCAAATACTGATAACATTTAAAGTGCTCCAGATCAATTATTATAAATTATTATTATTCTAAAAACAATAAATGCTATTTTTGCATTTGTTCTTACGACAAGAGTGATTTAGGCATGTTTACCCTGATGTAAACATCTCATATATGGTGCGGTCTGCCTGCTCTGTTACCCTCATATAATATGGCATATATTATTCATTTCAGCATCTTTATTACAGTTCTAGGGTATTTATCATGTTTCGATATCAATTTGGAATAAATGTAATAGATAGATAACCTTTATTACTAATATTAGTGTAATTACACAACATTTTATTAGGACTAAGGCTAACATCCAACACCCATGACGACTCACCAGACACTGAATGTTACTGCGCCTCTCCCTCCCTCCAATAGCTCCTCCCACTTCGTAACGATGTTAGATGGTGAATTTAATGTATTTTCTGTAAGCTTAACTCGTTGTATGTGTATTTTACTTTTTTATTGTTTTCTGTAATATATGGGTTATGCAAATTAAAATAAAGTTATGAAGTTGGAGTTTCATTTTTTGTTCTAATGTATACATATTTAATTCAACATTTGGCATCATTACAAAGTGGGCGGAGCTACAGCAGAGGGAGAAGAAGTGTCAGTAACTTGATTCCCCATGACACTTCACAACACTATAAAATACTATTGTATAATTATACTATTACAGGCCTCCCTCCACAGCAAGCTCATGTCAAAGTAACATGTATATAGTACATTATTTTAAGATGTTTATATGTGTTTTATGATTGTTCATGGTTCAATAGGTTAAGGAAGCAGTATTGCATTATATTTCCCTACAATATATTGGGGCACCAAACATTCGCGATTTTTCAACATTCACGAGGCTCTTGATCCCCTAACCATCACGAATGTTGAGGGATACCTGTAAATGGGATTAGGTCAGGGGTTTCAAATAGAGTTAGAGCTAAAGGAGTGGCAATAATGTTGAATAATCAGTTATGGCAGGTAAAGAGGGAATATAAATGTATAAATTCAAGGATTATGTGGAGTAAAGTAAAGGTTGGATGTGAAAAGTGGGTTATAGTAAGTGTTTATTCACCTGGAGAAGAGAGAAGTGTAGAGGAGAGAGAGATTTTGGGAAATGTTGAGTGAGTGTGTGGGAGTTTTGAACCAAGTGAGAGAGTAATTGTGGTTGGGGATCTTAATGCTAAAGTGGGTAAAAATGTTGTGGAGGGAGTACTAGGTAAATTTGGGGTGCCAGGGGTAAATGTAAATGGGGAACCATTAATTAAGCTATGTGTAGAAAGAGGTTTGGTAATAAGTAATACATATTTTATGAAAAAGAGGATAAATAAATATACAAGGTATGATATAGCACGTAAGGAAAGTAGTTTGTTGGATTATGTATTGGTGGATAAAAGGTTGATGGGTAGGCTTCAGGATGTACATGTTTATAGAGGGGCAACTGATATATCAGATCATTATTTGGTTGTAGCTACAGTTAGAGTAAAAGGTAGATGGGACAAAAGAAAATGGCAACAGGAAGTAAGAGAGAGGTAAAAGTGTATAAACTAAGGGAGGAGGAAGTTAGGGTGAGATATAAGCAACTATTTGCAGAAAGGTGGGCTAGTGCAAGTATGAGTAGTAGGGGGGTTGAAGAGAGTTGGGATAGTTTTAAAAATGCAGTATTAGAATGTGGGCAGACGTTTGTAGCTATAGGAGGGTGGGTGCAGGAGGAAAGAGGAGTGAGTGGTGGAATGAAGAAGTAAAGGTGTGATAAAAGAGAAAAGGTAGCTTATGAGAGGTTTTACAAAACAGAAGTGTAAATAGAAGACAGAGATATGGAGAGTAAAAGAAAGGTGAAGAGAGTGGTGAGAGAGTGCAAAAGAAGAGCGGATGAAAGAATGGAAGAGGCTCTGTCAAGAAATTTTGCTGAAAACAAGAAAAATTTTTGGAGTGAGATAAACAAGGTAAGAAAGCCTAGGGAACGAATGGATTTGTCAGTTAAAAACCGAGTAGGGAGTTAGTAGATGGGGAGCTGGAGGTATTGGGTAGATGGCGGGAATATTTTGAGGAACTTTTAAATGTCGATGAAAAAAGGGAGGCTGTAATTTCATGTACTGGCCAGGGAGGTCCACATCGTTTAGGAGTGAAGAAGAGCAGGATATGAGTGTGGGGGAGGTGCGTGAGGGGGTAAAGCAGCTGGAACTGACGGGATCATGACAGAAATGTTAAAAGCAGGGGGGATATAGTGCTGGAGTGGTTGGTATTTTTGTTTAATAAATGTATGAAAGAGGGGAAGGTACCTAGGATTGGCAGAGAGCATGTATAGTTCCTTTATATAAAGGGAAGGGGGATAAAAGAGAGTGTAAAAATTATAGGGGAATAAGTTTACTGAGTATACCAGGTAAAGTGTATGGCAGGGTTATTATTGAAAGAATTAGAGGTAAGACAGAGAGTAGGATTGCAGATGAGCAAGGAGGCTTTAGAGTGGGTAGGGGATGTTAGATCAAGTGTTTACAGTGAAGCATATATGTGAACAGTATTTAGATAAAGGTAGAGAAGTTTTCATTGCATTTATGGATTTAGAAAAGGCATATGATAGAGTGGATAGGGAGCAATGTGGCAAATGTTGCAAGTGTATGGAATAGGTAGTAAGTTACTGAAGGCTGTAAAGAGTTTTTATGAGGTTAGTGAGGCTCAGGTTAGGGTGTGTAGGAGAGAGGGAGATTACTCCGGAAAAGTAAGTCTTAGACAGGGATGTGAATGTCACCATGGTTGTTTAATATATTTATAGATGGGGTTGTAAAAGAAGTAAATGCTAGGGTGTTGGGGAGAGGGGTGGGATTAAATTATGGGGAATTAAATGCAAAATGGGAGTTGACACAGTTACTTTTTGCTGATGATACTGTGCTTATGGGAGATTCTAAAGAAAAGTTGCAAAGGTTAGTGGATGAGTTTGGGAGAGTGTGTAAAGGTAGAAAGTTGAAAGTGAACATAGATAAGAGTAAGATGATGAGGGTATCAAACGATTTAAATAAAGAAAAATTGGATATCACATTGAGAGAGGGATTATGGAAGAAGTAAATGTTTTCAGATATTTGGGAGTTGACGTGTCAGCGGATGGGTTTATGAAGGATGAGGTTAACCATAGAATTGATGAAGGAAAAAAGGTGAGTGGTGCGTTGAGGTATCTGTGGAGACAAAAAACGTTATCCATGGAGGCAAAGAAGGGAATGTACGAAAGTATAGTGGTACCAACACTCTTATATGGGTGTGAAGCATGGGTTGCAAATGCTGCAGCGAGGAGGAGGCTGGAGGCAGTGGAGATGTCCTGTCTAAGGGCAATGTGTTGTGTAAATATTATGCAGAAAATTCGGAATGTGGAAATTAGGAGAAGGTGTGGAGTTACTAAAAGTATTTGTCAGAGGGCTGAAGAGGGGTTGTTGAGGTGGTTTGGTCATTTAGAGAGAATGGATCAAAGTAGAATGACTTGGAGAGCGTATAAATCTGTAGGGGAAGAAAGGCGGGGTAGGGGTCATCCTAGAAAAGGTTGGAGGGAGGGGGTAAAGGAGGTTTTGTGAGCGAGGGGCTTGGACTTCCAGCAAGCATGTGTGAGCGTGTTAGATAGGAGTGAATGGAGACGAATGGTTTTTGGGACATGATGATCTGTTGGAGTGTGAGCAGGGTAACATTTTGTGAAGGGATTCAGGGAAACCAGTTAATTGATTTAGTTGGACTTGAGTCCTGGAAATGGGAAGTACAATGCCTGCACTTTAAAGGAGGGGTCTGGGATAGTGACAGCTGGGAGGGACTATTCTCAGCTGTCGTATCTGAGCGCCTCTGCAAAGACAGTGATTATGTACAAGTGTGGTGAAAGTGTTGAATAATGATGAAAGTATTTTCTTTGGGGATTTTCTTTTGGGTCACCCTGCCTCGGTGGGAGACGGCTGACTGTTGAAAAAAAAATGTGGTTATATTATTTGTACAATTATTACAATATTGCATAACTGTAAATCTTTTATTTTTGGCTTGAATAAAAATTCATTATGTGAATAAAAATAAAAATGGAATTCATTTGTAAAGACTGAAAACATAACTAATGAACAGAGGAAATGTTAGTTTAGTTCCAGGAATGCCTGCATTGTTTATTCTGCACCCTATTTTGAAATTGGAATATTTTGAACTTTGAGTTAAATTGGCTAAATTACCAATTTCCAATCACTTTATTTTATAGTTGAAACAGTTGACTGGGCAATTTCTTGTGCTCAATCGATAGAATAGAAGTAATACTAGAGAAATAGCTAAGAATTTGGTCAACTGGAATAATGTAATTGGCCTAAAATGGGAGTCAAAATCAGCAAAATCGCCGATCCATAAATATCGCTGACGCATCAAAATTCACAAAAGCATAATTTCGTCAATTTTACATCAAATTTCGTACTTTTTGTTTTATTACCTTCAGAAAAAGATTCTCTACCATTTCATAAGAAAAAATAAGATTTTTTTTTTTTTTAAATTCTTGGACACTGGTGCACCCTCTGAAATTTGGCCTCTGGACCCTGAAAGGGTTAATTAGTATTTTCCTTACATAATTGAAATATTTGTAATATTTATAATAAAATTACATAATTCATTTTATAAAATATACACTACAAGAATCATTATATAGATATAAAAAATAATAAAAAAAATTTGCTTTTCAGTCCGGGGATTCGAACCCCAGACCTCAGTGATGAGAGGTGCGACTCTTACAACTGAAGCTGTGCCTACTATAGCCTCAGTAAGATCAGATACTTTATTTCAGCCTAATACAATGTTTGTATAAAGGTGAATAACATTTAGGTGTACATGCAGAAAGCACCTTATTATTATTATTATTATTATGATTATTATTATTATAATTACTGTACTATTATTATAAGCAGTCCGAGACTGTTTGCATCTGCTGAAGAGGGGCTCAGACTGAAGCCCAGACAATTCCTCCATATCTCATCTCCCTCAATTTCCAAGTTGTTTCTCATTTTCCATCAGCATTTACAACACTTTAATCCACAAAAACAGGAATACATATACGTGTATTAAAAAACGACTCACTGTACACGTCAAGGAGAGCAGCGAGAATGTTGCAGCGATCAATGACCTTACTGCCTTCACTGGCCTTCAGAAAATGTTGCAATGGTTCCTCTAGTTCCATCTTGGAGTACAATTTGCACATTTTGTTCACTTCATGAACATCCACCGCCTCACCTAAATTCTTAAAATGCAGAAAATAAAAATTTATAAGTTATTTTATCACTCTGACCTTTACTACCACTAAAAATGTATAAACGTTATCACTGACCTTTACTACCACTAAAAATGTATAAACGTTATCACTGACCTTTACTAAAACTAAAAATGTATACACGTTATCCCTCTGACCTTTACTACCACTAAAAATGTAGTATAAAACTTAGCCCCCTGATCTTTATTACCACTAAAAATAAGTCTCAATAATATAGCAAAATGACACCCATATTTTTCAACACAGAAGTCCTCTCAGCTTAAAATTATTAAGTTACAAACATCCAGACTTAGAGATGGTGAACTTAGTGATCAGTTTCAAAGTTTGATGGCACTGGGTGCTAGTCCCACCCATCCTGTGGTTTGTTTACAATTGTCTAATTATGATTTCATGAGTCGATAACCTGGTCTGAAGCCTCATCTACAAATACAGGTGCTCCTCGGCTTATGATGGTTCGACTTACAATGGTTCAACTTACGATAATTCAGCTTTACGATGGTACAAAATTAATTACTACTTTGGAGATGAAACTTATGATAATTAGCATGAAGTTGACAAGTCCTTAACTTATATTCATTTATTAACTTCTCAATACTGATATTTAGTTAGTTACAGTAATTATTTATTTATTCAGTGACAGTAGTTATTTATTTACTTATTATTTATCATATGTTCATTTTCAACTCATGATATTTTTGACTTACGATGGGTTCGTCAGAACTTTACCCCATCATAACTCCATCGTAAGTCAAGGACCACTTGTAATAGGTTCCCGGGAGAGGGTTTCAGGGATCAACGCCCCCGCAGCCCAGTCCGTGACCAGGTTTCGTTAGTTGTAAAAATGATCCAATAGTGTAAATCATCTGCAAACAGTAAAGACATTACTTTACAGATCATCAAAGATCAAATAAACGTAAATGTACCAGTGACAGATATAAAAGAAGCACGATTACTAGGTTCCCATGGTAGAAAAAGTGTTATGATTAGATTCACCACACATGATAGGAAAACAGATCTAATTAAATCATCTATTTTAGCCAGGAAACAAGTATTCATTAATGAGTGTCTGACCAAAAAACGTCAGAACCTCTGGTATAGAATCAGAAAACTTAAGCGAGAGAATAATGAAAAAATCCACCAATGTTTCACCCGGGATGGAAAAATCCTAGTGAAGAAAACAAGTGTAGGTCAGTTGTATACTATCACAAATGAGAATGAACTATCAAGATTCCTTAGGGATGCAAATATTACAGAGATCGAGAAACACAATGTCCAAAACCAAACCCCTACGTATAGTGTAGTGTATGTTTTGCCCATCTACCTCATTTAAGTATTTGTCTATCCTTTGATGAATACTTTTGACAAATAGTTTTACTTTTATTTTTAAATACATACAATTTTTACTTGTGCCCATTTTTCAACCCACATTCCTATATACTTTACCAGCTTACTTGCTTAGAATTTATAATTACTATTAATCACCTTATTTGCTAAAAATTGTACTTATCTTTTATCCTATTCTCCAACTGCCTAAAATTTTATTTCAAGCTATTTTTAATATTATTAAATTTTACTTTTGTACACTATTATACACTTTAGCACTTACTTCTCCTTTAATAGTTAACTCTGATTTTCATTATATTGCCTTTAATAAATTCTATAATCACAACTAGTGCAATACTGAATCTTTATATTTGTTCCATTATAACTTACTATTAATAATAATAATTTTCCAACCAGTTCTATTAGCTAGTTAAATAATAAATCAATTACACTGTAAAGATATATCCTAAAACTCTGTGACTTCTGTTTAAAGGTGTATTAATCCAATAGCTAGTAAAATCAATTGATCAGATATCATATCTTTAAGTTTAGCATTATTCATTGTTCTTAAGTCTTTTTAGAATCACACCCATATATAAACTTTTGTTTAATTAATTTGTTTAATTAATTTAATTAATTAATTAACTAACTCAGGTGCTAACTCAGGTGCTATAGTTTTAGATTCTTATTAGCTGTAAATTGACTACCTTAGCTCACTTTTTCATTTTTGTAAACATATCCAACCTACGAACTCACGTGCCAAGAAATAATAATAATAATAATAATAATAATAATTTTTATTTCAATGCATGTTACAAGTGTACAATGTTATTGGTAGTTACAAATATAATACAATTATAAAACTGTAATGCAAGGAGAGCCACTGGCATGCCATGGCATTAGGGGCAGTTTATTCTAGAGACTTATTCACTAAGTACTTAATGCTAAAGAAATTGATTGAGTTTATTCTAGTTCTATATTATTTAAATTATTAAATGGTTGTACATACTATTTAAAGACAATACAAGAGAAATTGGTTGAGTTTAATCTAGTTGTAGAATTTATTTCAAATTACAGTATGTTGATGCTATACTAGTATAATAACAATACTAGAAATTGTTTTTAGAGTTTCTTCTAGATATATATTTTATTTCAAATTAAGAAAATGATTATACTATAAGATTTTAAATGACAATATGATGATATGAAATTGCAACAAGTGTTAAGGAGGATGAACATATCAAATTGAGATCATCTTAAGTAAAATAATATTGGGTTTGAAAGTTTGTTACAGTATGAGTATTTAGTATAGGGTGAGTAGGTGATTTTTGAGAAGAGTCTTGAATTTATTTTCCGACAAGGTTAACTTGATATTTACTGGTAATGAATTCCAGATTCTGGGCTCTTATGTGCATAGAATTTACATTGGTTAGTATGGACTGGGGTGTCAAATAGTGATCTGTGTCTTGTGTCATGTTCGTGGGGACCTATTAAAGTTGTTGAGGAGAATTCTGAGCGCAGGCTGATATTAATGTAGAGTTTTGTATGTAGAAGGCACATGAATAGGTAAGAATATTTTTATGGTGAGTAGTTTTAAGGTTCTGAATATAGGTGGAGTATGCTGTCTAGAGGGGAATTTGTTATCATCCTGACTGCAGCCTTGCTGGGTTATGAGTGGTCTAAGGTGATTTAATGTTGTTGAGCCCCATGCACAGATTCCATAGGTGAGATAAGGTAGATAAGAGAATGATATAGTGCAATGAGAGCTGGTTGAGGCACATAATAGTATCTTAGATAATATATCGCAATTGTCCTTGAGATTTTCTTGGAAATTTGTTGTATGTGTTTGGAATTTAAGACTACTGTCAAGGTGGATTCCTAGGAATTTTCCTTCAGGAGCCTTGTGATGGGTGAACCATTTAGGTTATGTTAAGTGGAACATTTGCAGCTTTGTTTCCAAACTGAATGTAGTAGGTCTTGTCCGTATTGAGAGTGCTTATTTGTCATCACCCATGTTGATATTTTCTGTAATTCGGCATTAACTGTGTTGGCTAGTACGACTGGATTTGGGTGAGAGAAGACATATGTTGTGTCATCTGCAAACAAATGGGTTTGAGTAGTTGTAATGCATTCGGTGGTCATTTATGTAAATGGGGAATAGGAGGCCCAGGACACTACCTTGAGGACACCGACTGAAATTTTGTGTGGGAAGAGTTCTCTCCATTTGTGTTCACGTACTGACTTGTTGCTAGGTATGACTTTAGGTAGTAGGGTGCCCCTAATACCATAGTGCGCTAATTTTGTGAGCAATAATCATGGTCGACCGTATCAAATGCTTTGCTAGGTCTATGAAGATTCCAGCGAACCCCTTTCTTCTCAAGGCGGTGTATTAACCTAACAGTGTGTTATAGCATCGTTTGTGCTTTGTTGGTCCTGAATCCAAATTGACAGGGGTTTAGTACATTGTAGACGAGGTAGGAATAGATCTGTTTATGAATTAATTTTTCGAAGATTTTAGAAAGCAGTGGTAAATTTGAGATTGGTCTATAATTGTTCACCCGTTTGGTCACCTCCTTTGTGATCGGGGTGACCCTAGCTGTTTTGAGAATTGATGGGAAGGTTGAAGATTCAATGGATTTATTGAATAATGCTGCTATAATTGGTGACAGTACATGTGTAGCTTTTGTACATAAGGGTGGTAGCTGTTTGGGCTCCTGCTTTGTTTTTAATGGTGTTGATTATGAATGAGACTTCAATTGAGTTGGTAGGAGCTAGGGAAAAGTGTATCTGGGTAGGTGTTGGTGAGGTAGTCTGTTGGACGAGTGTTCGAGCTTGGGATCCTACTCCCTAGATTCTTTCCTATGGTGGAGAAGAAAACATTAAGTCTGTTTGCTGTCAGATCTTTAAGCAAACATTTTGATGACCTCACTGCATTATTAAACTCACTACAGCCAGAATGTCCATCATTGCTCTCACTGAAACCTGCTGAAGCCTCATACTACAGATATCTATGTCATTCCCGGTTACACAGCCATACACAATTGTAGGCAAGACCAACAAGGAGGTCACATCTATTTTTACTCAGACCATTGAAATTTTCAACAATACATGCACAAGAGATGAACATGGATAATATATAATAGCTAAGTTTAAATCCAAATATCTACAAAAACCTCTCACAGTTGACAATAACAAAACCTACGAGAATCTCTGAGACCTGTGCTTCTCTATTATACCATATCTGGACTAACATCATATCCCCATTAAAATCAGGCATAATCACAGACAATACCACAGACCACTACCCAACCTTTCTCATAACCAACCTCGGAAAATTACAACTAGAGACTACTAAAGTTACCTTCAGACTACATAATGAGACAGCAATAAATAACTTTATAACAGCTATGACAAACATTGACTGGCAAACAGAAATAGACAACTTCCCAAGATACCCGACGTATGTATTAATAATTTTCTTAAAAGACCCAATACCTCATTATAAGTATTGCCCTAAAAAACTAAACAAATCACAACTAAAAGATTAAATAGTCCCTGGCCTAACCCCAGCATACTCAAACCATTAATATAAAGCACCCACATGAAAACAGTACAGAATGGGTCAAATAACAAGAGAACAAAACAAAACGTTATTCATCAATCCTAACGAGTCTGATAAGAAGATCAAAAAATTGTACTATGAGAACAGATTACATAACTTAAAAGGTGATATAAAAAAGACCTGAAAACCCTATCTGAAACTCTAGGAACTAAAAGATATCCACAAACAGAGCACAATAACAAAACCAGATAAAACCCTACTCCCACCTATTGATACAGCAAACAAACTCAATGATTTCTTCTCACCATAGGTAAAAAGCTGGAGCAAAATCCCAAGTTCAAACACTCCACCTAACGACTATCTCACTGGCACCTATCCGAACACACTATTCCTAGCCCCGACCAACCCAATAGAAGTTTCACTTATAATCAACACATTAAAAAACAAAGCAGGTGACCTAAATAACTTACCACCTTTATATACAAAAAGCCTCTCAAGTTCTCTCACCAATTATTGCAACACTCTATAACAAATCCATCGAATCCTCTACCTTCCCATCAATACTCAAAATAGCGAGGGTCACTCCCATAATAAAGGAGGAGACCAAACAGACCTGAATAACTACAGGCCGATATCTAACTTACCCTTCTCTCCAAAATCTTTGAAAATTAATTCTAGACAAATATATTCCTACCTCACCTCCAACAACGTACTCAACCACTGTCAATTTGAATTCAGGCCTAATAAAAATACAAATGATGCCATTATACACATGTTAGAAATAATTTACATCGCTCTTGAGAAAAAAAAATCCCAGTGGGAATCTTCATTGATTTACGTAAAGCTTTTGATACAGTTGACCATGATCTGTTACACCTAAAATTATCACACTATGGTATAAGAGGACACTCCCTCAACTACCTAAAATCATACCTTAGCAACAGAAACCAATATGTGTACAGAAATGGAGCTAGCTCTACCGCGCAAACTATTACAGTAGGTGTCCCACAGGGAAGTGTTCTTGGCCCACTTCTCTTTCTCATTTACATTAACGACTTACCAAATGCATCTCAACTACTCAAACCCATACTATTTGCAGATGACACTACATACGTTATCTCACACCCAAGTCCAGACATACTAGAAAACACTGTATATACTGAATTGCAGAAAATATCTACCTGGATGATGACCAACAAACTTACTCTCAATATTGATAAAACCTATTTTATCCAGTTTGGGAACAGAGCTACAAACGCACCACTTAACATAATGATAAACGGGTCCCCTATCACAAAACTCACAGAGGGAAAATTCTTAGGAATCCATCTTGACAGTGGCCTCAAATTTCAGACACATATACAACAAATTTCCAAGAAAGTCTCAAAGACCGTGGGAATACTATCCAAGATACGGTACTATAATAATAATAATAATAATAATAATAATAATAATAATAATAATAATAATAATAATAATAATAATAATAATAATAATAATAATAATAATAATAATAATATCTTTATTTACTACAAGTACATGTACATGGTATACAGGCCTAGCTGACATCAGTGACATACTACTATATAGAAAGTCTCTTGTTATGCTGAGCATTTCGGGCAGATTAGGTCAG
The DNA here is from genome assembly GCA_009830355.1 of Cherax destructor. Taxonomy (NCBI): domain Eukaryota; kingdom Metazoa; phylum Arthropoda; class Malacostraca; order Decapoda; family Parastacidae; genus Cherax; species Cherax destructor. The sequence goes on along the minus strand of WNWK01018833.1, from coordinate 13,597 downwards.
TGTCCTAGGATGCGACTCACACCAGTCGACTAACACCCAGGTACCCATTTTACTGATGGGGAACATAGACACCAGGTGTAAAGAAACACGCCCAATGTTTCTGCCCTGGCTGGGAATCGAACCCAGGCCCTCGCCGTGTGAAGCGATAGCTTTAGCCACCAGGCCACCAGAGACCCACAACCAGCTCTCCTTACCCTATATCACTCACTCATTTACCCCTACCTCACCTATGGAATCTGCGCATGGGGCTCTACATCAATAACTCATCTAAGACCACTAATAACACAACAAAAGGCAGCAGTTAGAATGATAACAAATTCACACTCCAGACAACATACTCCACCAATATTCAAAAACCTAAACTTACTCACCATACAAGACATCCATACCTTTTACTGTGCCTATTACATACATAGAACACTCTATGCAAATATTAACCCACCACTCAAACTTCTTACCAATTTTAACAGGACACATGACCATAACACTAGACACAGATCACTCCTCGATGTTCCCGTGTCCATCTAACACTATGTAAAAACTCAATGCATATAAAAGGCACGGAAAATTTGGAATTCATTACCTGTCATTGCCAAAGAAACCCTACCTGTACCCCAATTCAAAGCGATGCTAAAAACCACCTTCTCACCCAAACCTAAATGCTCAATATCAAACATTCCCAACAAAGTAGAATAATCACTTAAATGTAAAAACCTGACTAATCACTTAAATGTAAAAACCTGTTATGAATAATACATACTAAGCTAACTGTTTCCATAACATTTACATTATTATGACCACGTAAACTGTAACTGCAATGCAATTAATTGTTTTAAATTGTTATCTCACTCAATTAGTTGCATTGCTACAATTAATTGATATGTTTAACTTATATTCAAACTTTATAACTTAGATACACAATTATACTTTTTTCATAAATTATCAACCATAACTTTTTACCATGTAGTCTACAATTAAGTAGTCCTAAGAATGTCCGCAATGCATAGCATATTAGGGGCTTTTGGCATGTACATCTCATCAATACCTATGTATCTTGTCTACCCAACCATGTATCATTGTACCATGTCTCAATAAAAAGTCGCCTGGCATAGACGGGTTGCCGGGGGAATTGTATGTTAAGCATTGGCAGGTTTTGAAGGGGGTAATCGTTAAAATGGTAAATGAACTGAAAGAGGAGGGGAATATGGGTGAGTCGATGAGAACGGGGGTTGTAGTACTAGTGGCGAAAGGGGGGTATCAGGAGGGGTTAGGTGATTATAGGGGAATAGCATTATTGACTGCAGATTATAAAATATTTGCAAAGGTTTTAGCAAACAGGATCAAAAGAGGGTTAGAGGGAATGTTGCATGAGGGACAATACGGGTGCCGGGACGGAGTATCAGAACGGGGCATAGACGTATAAAGCAGTTTATTGAGAATAGTCAGATGGGAGGAGTATTGGGGGTGGATTGGCAGAGGGCATATGATAGGGTGGACAGGGAAATGTTATTGGATATTTTGGGTAGGCAAGGGTTTGGGGAGGTAGTTATAGGATGGGTTCGAACTTTGTATGAGGGGGCTTTAGTTAGGGTGCAAATTAATGGGAATGTGGGAAGAAAGGTGGAGATGAAGAAGGGTCTGCGGCAGGGATGTCCGCTGTCGCAGATCCTTTTTGCCTTATTACAGGATCCGTTTTATAGGTTGGTGGAGGAGGAGGTTTTACGGGAGGGTGACATGGAGGAGGATGCAGAGGGGGGTATTATTGGTTATGTAGATGATACTACAGTGTTGGTCAGGTCTGAGAAGCAGTTGAGAATGATCAATGAGTTGGTTGAAAAGTTTGGGAAGGCAACGGGAATGAGGGTGAATAAGGAAAAATCTAATTTATTGGAGGTAGGCAGTTGGTCGGGGGGAACGTTGGAGAAACGGGAGGGATGGAGTTGTGTGAAAACTATAAAAATATGTGGGATAGTGTTCAGTGCTGATCCTTTGGTGGCTAGAGAGGTAAATTCAAGATTGGTAGTGGATGCTGCTATTGATAGGATGAAGGGATGGGGAATGAGAGAGGTAACTTTGTTGCAAAGGGTGGTAGTTATTAACGTTTTAGTGTATAGTAAATTGTGGTTTAGGGCGGTGGTATATCCTCTCTTAGAAGTGGATGTGCAGCGGTTGTTGAAGTACGTGTTGAAGTTTGTATGGGGGAATGGGAGACATTGGATGTGTAGGGAAGTAGTGGAAACGAGGGTGAGGTGGGGGGGGTTAGGGTTGGTCCCCTTGAGGTGTAGGTTAAGGGTGTTTTTGTGAGGCATGAGTTTTTGATGAGGGGAGGAGGGGGACGAAACGTGGGATTGGTGATGAAGGAGGTGCGAAGGTGGTGGGGAGGAAAGGATATATTGCTTTGTGAGGCTATTTTACGAGGGTTATTGGTTATGAAGGAGTCGGGAAGGTGTAGAGTAAGCCGTTTGGATAGGTTGGGGATGGAGAGAATGGAGATGTAAGGGAGTGAGGTTTATCCTTTGTATGATTGGAAAGGAATTTGGGGGTGGTTAAAGAAGTTGAAGGTGCACCCAAGGGTGAGGGAAACAGGGTATAGGTTTCTTCAGGGTATTTTGGCGTCCAGGGCCCAGCTTTATGTGATGGGGTTGAGTGGGGATGGGTATTGCCGTAGGTGTGGGGAGGTAGATACAGCTTATCACGCCATCTATTTTTGTGAGGGTTTGGAAGCAGTAAGGAAATGGTTTGGGGGAGTTTTGAGGATGGTAGGTGGGGAGGGGTATCCGTTTGAGGGCTGAGTTTAGATTTGGGGAGTTTCTCGGAAAGCATACGTAGAGGGATGTCTTATTTGGTGTTGGATTTTATACATATATCTTGGGGTATGAGGGACGTAGAGGGATGGTTCGAATAAGGGCTTTAGGAGCCGGTTTTATAGGACAAAATGTAGGAATCGGGTTTGTATAGTGGGGTATGGAACAGGGCTTTTTGAGTGGTTATCAAGAGATGACAGTGAATAGCATGTTGAGGGTGCCAAGGTGAAAGGACTGGTGTTGATTATGGTAGAAGTCACGGGAGGTGAAATGGGTAGAGGGTGGGTAGGAGGATAGTAATGTAGGTAGGGAGGGGAGAGGGGGTGGGGGTTTGTGTTTTAAAGGGATTGGGAGGAGGGGGGTAGTAGCTGGGTATTCTAGGTTCGGCAATAGATCAGGGAATGGGCGGGGATTTTTCTGGTTCAGTGCTCTAGTCTGGGAAATAAGATAATAAAAGTAGTGGTATTGTTCATAGAGACACAATATTAAATGCAGACATGCATATACGGGCGACGATAAATGTACATATATTAGGATGTGTTGCTTATATAAACCTATATCTGGGGAAACTTAATTGTTCGGGATCCCATTTGAAGAGATCCTGTTCTTTTAGTTCTGAGTAGTGCATTAAGTGGTAGGTCCTGATTGATGGGTTATGGTGTTTTCAAAATAATAACTCATAAGGATATGTCCGTATTGTATAATGTGAATGTCAATTTATGTAATTTTGTAGAGTTGAGGCGATGCTGATACTTATTGTGAAAAGGTTAATGATAACTCACTAGGTTTCTGTTGTAATTTCTAGGTTATGTTTGCTTGTATGTGTTTATTATATTTTGTTAGAACTTACAATTTTGTGCAGCATCTGATTGTATAACGTGTTAATTTTCTAGTGTGTTTTTCTATGTGTGCACCACGAACGTGTATTGTGGCAGATTTTTTGGTGTAGTTGTGTGACGTTGTGCTGTAGACATAGTGTTGTCTACGAAGTGATAACCAGATGATAATGTATTTTCTTTTGAGAAACTGTTGTCGTGTAACCTCTTGTTATGGGGTACAGTTTTTGTTGTGTGTTATGGTAAATCACCTGTTTTCATAAAAAACATAAGGTTTCTTATTCAGGTGTTTTTGGACCATGAATGTACGTTTTCATTGTATAGTTTTGTTTGTTTGTATAGACCCATTAAGAATAAGACAAGGTGTAGGTTTTGTTGAACATATTGTTATATTGTGTGCAGTTTGCACGGGTTGGTTTTGGATATATTGATAGATATGTTTTTATGTTCTGTTTGTGGTTTTTAAATGGCCTGTTTTGTCCATGAGCATATATGTTTATGTTTTGTATATATTTGTCTTAAATAAAATATAAAAAAAAAAAATTATTATTATTATTATTATTATTATTATTATTATTATTATTATCATGAACACAGTTGGGAGATTTTCCAGACAGTGGTCAATTTTCAAACCTGCTCCTGGAATTGCTGGGAAGTTGCGTCTGGAAGCTTGTATACCACCACAATGACAAGGTTTTGGTTTTCAGTCTTTATTGCCAAGACTTCAACTACATCATTTGAGGTGTTTAGTAGTTCTGAGCAAATGAGCGACTCTGTATACAGCCAACCCCCTTGTTGCCTGTTTAGTCTGTCACATCTGAATAGGTTATAACCTGGGATCCATATTTCGTTGTCATAATGATCCTTTATGTGGGTCTCTGTGAATGCTGCAAACATTGCGTTTGACTCGGTGAGCAGTCCCTTGATGTAAGAATTTTGTAGTTTTTTGACGGCTTTGACCCTGTATGTTTGCAAAGACAAATGTCGTTATATTGGTGGAATTTAGGGAGGTTTATTTGCTGGCTCTAATATCTGTTGTTCTGGAGTGGAGGCCAATGTCCTCCTCTGCTCCAGAAGTGTTTAATAAGATACCAGTTATACTAGGCAAATTTCCTAAATTTGCTTGTAACAGATAAGTGAACTGTAGATATAAATCCAAATGTACAATTGTTAACCCTTTTGGGGCCTAGCTCCTAGGCCTTTTGTGTATCCATATGCTCTTGCGCTACCGTCCACAGGATGGATATGGGGTGCACAATAAACTAGCCACTTCAGTGGCAAAATCCAAAAATCTAATCTCCATGAACGTGCCTATCTGTGCTCATGATAACGTGAGGATAGATGGGCATGTTTATGGAGCAACTTCAATGTGAACAGACTGACTGATGTTGTAGTGGCCAGGCTTAGGCTTGGCTACAGGTACTTCTGGCAGTTTGGGAGACACACAGATGATGATCAAACTAAATTCAAATTATGTGATCAGGCATATGGTCACTGTCTTGAACACTATGTGCTTAATTGTCCACTTATTGAGGAATATAGAGATGAACAGTATAATAACCTATGTGACATGTCAATATATCTTATTAATGAAAATAAGATACCAGTTATACTAAGCAATTTTCCTAAATTTGCTTGTAACAGATAAGTGAACTGTAGATATGTAGATATAAGTCCAAATGTACACCTGTTAACCTTTTTGGGGCCTAGTTCCTGAGCCTTTTGTGTATCCATATGCTCTTGCGCTACCGTCCACAGGATGGATATGGGGTGCACAATAAACTACCACTTCAGTGGCAAAATCTAAACTGTGGCTCCCTCTTTTGCTTCCCATAGTCTGGCTGGTCTGTCCTCTTGTTCCCTTTAGATGATATGCCTGCCAGTATGCATTGTAGCATTTTCTTTCATGGATTGATGGTGACACATTTTAAGGTGAAATAAGTTACAGGAAGGAAGTTGCACTCTCCTGTTGCCATGTGGGTGCGGCATTTTTGGGATGGTCAAAGGTGCATGTCCCACCTGTTTTACCAGATATACCGTGCCTGCAGATACCCAAGGCATAGTATTTGCATAGGTTCGATTTCTGTTTGCTAGGATTCATTGTAGCTACGTTCGCTGCTGGTGCATTTTTTTCTGTTTCCTCCCTATCTATCCCCCCTGTATGGACATCAGTGCTTCTTCCAGGTTTTGCTGGTAAGGTAATGTGTCGACACTATTCCCTGAGGCATCATCTTTTGTTCCATCTCCAGCAGTATCGCTATTTTGTACCTCTGAATTGAATAGCGTTGTCTTTACTTGTTTCATCACCAGGGCCAATGTAGAATATAACTGGTATATCTGTGTCTAGCATTAGGAATAATATTAGGAGAGAAGTAAATAATGAAAATGAATGTTATAGGATTGCAGTTAGAAGTCTGAACAGATGTATAACCCACTATGATAACATGAACGTAGATAAGTATGTTTGTGGAGCAACTTGCAATGTGAACAGACTGACTGATGTTGTAGTGGCCAGGCTTAGGCTTGGCTACAAGTACTGACTAATGTTGTAGTGGCCAGGCTTAGGCTTGGCTACAGGTACTTCTGGCAGTTTGGGAGACACAGATGATCAAACTAAATGCAAATTATGTGATCAGGCATATGGTCACTGTCTTGAACACTTATGTGCTTAATTGTCCACTTATTGAGGAATATAGAGATAGTATAATAACATATGTGACATATCAAGATATCTTATTAATGAAAATAAAATACCAGATATACTAAGCAAATTTCCTAAATTTGCTTGTAACAGATAAGTGAACTGTAGATATGTAGATATAAGTCCAAATGTACACCTGTTAACCTTTTTGGGGCCTAGTTCCTGAGCCTTTTGTGTATCCATATGCTCTTGCGCTACCGTCCACAGGATGGATATGGGGTGCACAATAAACTAGCCACTTCGGTGGCAAAATCTAAAATCTATATGCACTCTACGCCGATATGTGTTGGGAAACGCTGTAGAGAAATGTTGCTAGTCGAAAGGAGCTATCTCAGTCATATATAGCATTATGCCAAGAAGAGTGGGCAGTAAGTGCATATGAAAATGAAAATTTTTATTTCCTTGCAAAGCTTACAATATGTGGTTTACATATTATAAGACATTAATTACAAATAAAGCCACTAGCATGCCTAGGCATTTCGGGCAGTTGGTATAAATTATTCGAATTGCATCTGCTAGAAAAATGACAGGATAGATAATGAGAACCTTCAAAACCAGGGATGCCAAGCCCATGTTGACACTTTACAGATCGCTTGTTCTATCTAGGCTGTAATATTGCTGCACACTAACTGCACCTTTCAAGGCGGGTGAAATTGCTGACCTTGAAAATGTGCAGAGAACCTTCACGGCACACATAACTGCGATAAACCACCTCAATTACTGGGAACGCTTGAAGTTCCTAAACCTGTACTCTCTAGAACGTAGGCGGGAGAGATACATTATTATATACACATGGAAAATTCTCGAGAGATTAGTACCAAACTTGCACACAAAAATCACTCCCTACGAAAGCAAAAGACTTGGCAGGCGATGTAACATCCCCCCAATGAAGAGCAGGGGTGTCACTATCACGTTGAGGGACAACACAATAAGTGTCAGGGGCCCAAGATTGTTCAACTGCCTCCCAGCATACATCAGGGGGATTACCAACAAACCCCTGGCTGTCTTCAAGCAGGCACTGGACAGGCACCTAAAGTCGGTACCTGACCAGCCAAGATGTGGTTCGTACATTGGACTGCGTGCGGCCAGCAGTAACAGCTTGGTTGATTAGGCTCTGGTCCAACATGAGGCCTGGTCACGGACCGAGACGCGGGGGCGTTGACCCCTGGAATTCTCTCCAGGTAAACTCCAGGTAAACAGTTTAGTTCATCATCTGACTAAGACCCGCGTCATGAAACACTTGTCCTGTTTCCTGACGAACCTAACCTAACCTTGACAACTGGGATCATTTCTACTGCAAATGTGATGTGTGTGGCTATGGGGGTGCGTCTCTCATAAGAGCATTCATTTTAATGTTAACTTTTCAATTTTAATTTTAATAAGCTGATGAAGATATAGGTATGTGTGTGTGTGTGTGTGTGACGAAAGAGATCTATCAATATAGACGAAAGAAACCAAAATGACCAAGATTGTTAAGGACAAAGTTGAGGAAACAAGATAGCTAGTAATCTAGATTATGGTATACCCCTGCAGGGAATTCCGGGGATCAACGCCCCCGCGGCCCGGTCCATGACTAGGCCTTTCACTGGAATCAGGGCCTGATCAACCAGGCTGTTACTGCTGGCTGCACGCAGACAGACGTACGAACCACAGCCCGGCTAGTCAGGTACTGGCCAGCAGCCAGCTCCCTCTTGAAGACAGCCAGGGGTCTGTTGGTATTCCCCCTTATGTATGCTGGGAGGCAGTTGAATTTTAGAAATGACAGGTATCAGGGAATAAAGCAAAACTTTCAATTAATATAAAGCAAGGCGATAGAAAAGAAATTCATTCTCGCAATCCAATCCCAGGCAACCATCCCCCCCCCAGTCTTCAAAGACCTAAATTTACTCACTGTCCAGAACATCCATACTTACTACTGTGCAGCCTACATGTATAGAACCATAAATTTCAATATTAACCCTGAACTAAAACGCTTTCTTGATAGTTGTGACAGGACCCATAGACACAATATCAGACACAAAAATCTCTATGACATTCCCAGTGTCCGGCTAAATCTATACAAACGTTCAATGCACATTAAAGGACCTAAAATATGGAACTCCCTACCTGAAAACTCCAAAACTGCAGACTCAGCCACCATTTTCAACACTATCATCAAAAAACATCTTATCTCACTAACACACCCGACCATCACCTAAACACACACACACATCTACCTCATCTACACAACACTGACACAAAGGACAGTAAACATAAAATCCTTAATATAGTTATTGTCTAATAAATCTGAAACTAGTCTTAAGTTTGCCTGATTTACTCCAATATTGGAGCTTTAATAGAAACTGTGTAACATGACAAGACAAAACCATTCTTATTACTAATTTTTTTACAATCTAAACATTCTGAACTACCTCACTATGGTAAATCTATTTAATCATTTGAAATTTGTACTCATTTGTAATTTGTAATACAATCTAAATACAATCTTATTATTCTGAACTACCTCACTATTGTAAATCTATTTAATCATTTGAGATTTGTATGCCTATCATGTCCAGGCATACTAGGCATGCTAACGGCCATCTTTGTAATTATTGTCTTCTAAATGTAAACCACACATTGTAATCTTTACAGAGAAATAAAATAATCTTAATCTTAATCTTAATTCTGAAACACTGTAATGATAACAGCAATAAAAAATAGTAGAAAGGCAAATATAAAAAGGGGAGAAAATATAAAAGAAAAGCTCTTGATGATAGTCTTGGTGCTAATGAGATAAACGAAGTAAGGTTAATTACATGAACAAGAAACATTGATATTATTGCAATAACTGACACATGGTTTAAGTTGAAGAGTCGGAATATTCCTGCCGAATGCCACATTCAAGGGTGTAAATTATTTCACGATGATAAAAATAATTTAATGGATATGAATAACTGATTCTAGGTGTCTTATACTGATCCTATAACGTGGAAACCCCCCACAAGAGACTGCTTTGGGAGGAAATCGCTAAGGCTTCCAGAAGCACAAATGTAGTAGTCCCAGGAGACTTTAATTTCAGTCAAACTGGCTGGTGTTTTTGAATGGGAATCTAGAATCCAGAGACTTCCTAGGGGTTGTCCAGATATTTTTTTAAAGCAGTGTATAAGAGAACTAACTAGAGGTAATAACCTGTTTGACAAGGTTTTGGCAAACAAGGAGACTCTCGTAAAATAATCTAGAGATCAAGGAAGAGCTTTACACAAATAATCACGTATATGTAGCTTTTTCTAAACTATTTTTTTTCTTTCTTTTTGGGTTTTTCTTTCATTTTGGGTCACCATGCCTCGGTGGGAAACAGCCGACGTGTTAAAAAAAATGTAGCTTGTAATATTGCATGGAAATATGACAATAAGAATAATGAAACAAAGGTCCCAGATTTTCGCTCGACGGATTACAATAGTCAGCGAACCTTTGGCTTGAATAAAATGGGATAACATGACCAGTGATTATATCAGTATATAATATATATTATATCAATCTGATTACATCAAATACAGACACGGTAAATGATGTTGGGTCACATTCTACTCAACATTATTTGTGGGGTCACATCTACATGCAGTAGATGTGCTTGAGGGACATTTCTGCACATTCCATAAGATTCATGGCACCACACGCATTATGCCAGACAGTGCCTCGTGCCACTTGAAACAGATTAAGAAGTGGTTACAAGAGAACAATATCTATGTTATGCATTGGCCATGGAACAGCCCTGACATGAATCCCATCAAAAATTGTTGGAGTGTGATGAAAGCAAAGGTCCGTTCCAAAAATACATCAACAGTGCCACGCGTGACTCAGATAAAAATAATCTGGATGCAAAAAATTGACTTGGCTTTAGAAAAAACTTGTGATTGTGTGTGTAACCGCCTGGTAATCATACCACATACTAACATGATCAACTATTAAAAAGTAAGGTAAATCTGGTTTTTCTTACCCTTTATCTTATGTTACTAGAAATTCCTTTGCAATTTGAGTGGTCCAACATCATTTGCAGAATCTGGACTAACGAAGGTTCAGTTTGATATCTTTATTATGCACCCCATACCCATGGTGTGGGCGGTAGTCAAAAGATTACAGAGGTACATAATGGGTTCAGGGACATGACAGTTTGCAAAATATTAGATAAGACGACCATGGAACATTTATTCCACACTTTGAAAATAGATCAAATTAAAATGGTCCGAAACTGATTAACTGATAAAGGACCCCAATGGTAATAAGTCACTCTGTCTGACTTTTTTGGGTTATCCTGGGTTCTCTAAACATATGCTGTTATGTATGATAATCTATGTAACTGTATTTGTGTATACCTGAATAAATCTACTAACAGAAAACTGAAAGAGATCTCTTAGGAGAGTTGAGAGAAATTTATCGAAGTTTTGAAAAAGAAGAGGTCACCTTACAGGTCAATAAGTTCATATTAAAAGAAATGTCACAAAAGAGAAAGAAACACTAAAAAAAAAAAAAACTATGTCATTAAAGTTGCCGGGGAATCCAAGACAAACGCGAAAGTTTTCTTTCAAGTGTATATGACAAAGATAAGTGAAAAAATTGGGTCCCCCTAAAATTAACTGTGGGCAGCATACTGATGAAATATGTTCAGTTTTGATTGTTTGCTGTCAACCTTCACACAGAAAGACGCAAATGAATTCCGTAATATATTAAAGGTAGGTACTCCTTCCGGGGTTACCTGGAGAGGGTTTAGGGGGTCAACGCCCCCGCGGCCCGGTCTGTGACCAGGCCTCGCGGTGACTCAGGGCCTGATCAACCAGGCTGTTACTGCTGGCCGCACGTAAACCAACGTACGAACCATCCGCCGGGCTGTGGCTCGTATGGAGTATACCTCTGACAGGTATACTCCAGGTATTCCTGAAGGGGGAACATTCCTACTTACGTTTAATAAGTTGCCTGAATTTTTTTTTTTGTTCCTCCAACTTTTCGATTTTGTTTTGCTCATAACTCGAGAACGCTTCATCCAATCGGCTTCAAATTTTCAACATTCTTGTACGGTAACGATGACCAAATTCTTGAAACAATGACATGTTCACGTGTCCTATGACCAAAACTGTTGAACTAATTCCCAGCATCCTGGATTGGCTGCTATAACTTCTAAAATCCTCAGTGGCATGGTTTCAAACGTTCAAAAAAGGTGTAAAAAAAATCTACGACAGCGGAGAATAAAATACAGATGTGTAGCTGCAGATCTGACAATTTTATGTGTGAAATAGTGTGAAATTTATATTTTAATAAGTTTTAGTATACCTGTTCTGACCGGCTTCAAAATTTATTGGCTGATGTATCTTAGGGACAGGATAGTACCTATTAAGTTTATTTTACGTGTGGGTAAATTTATTGATGCAGTAAAATAGTAAAAATAACTTAGAATCGTTGGAAGCCTCGCCATAACCGGAGGATGACTCATCTGAGCGCCTTCATACCACCAGTGGTGTGGTCTCCTGACACAATGTTCGCGCTCCCATTAAATGACATTAATTACAATTTGCATATTTTATTGAATCAGTAAAGTAAGTAAAGTAAATTTTACTTTACTTACTTTACTGATTCAATAAAATAGGCAAATTGTAATTAATGTCATTTAATTTGAGCGCGAACGTTGTCAGGAGACCACACCACTGGTGATATGAAGCCGCTCAGATGAGTCATCCTCCGGTTATGGCGAGGCTTCCAACGGTTTTAAGTTATTTTTACTATTATACTGCATCATCATTTTTATTCAGTAACTAAAGAATGCTTCTTCTGTGTGTGTTAGTTAGTTAGTTACCATTTTGTCCCAGGCACATGTCGATTAGACACTAGGCCTGCTGTATGTATGTGTGTGTGTGTATAACGAAACACTTCGAAATGTTTCGGCCCCGCCGGGAATTGAACCCGGGCCCTCCGTGCGTGAAGCAAGAGCGCTAGCCACCATGCCATCGGGGCTGTGTGTGTGTACTCACCTATTTGTGGTTGAAGGGGTCGATTCATAGCTCCTGGCCCCGCCTCTTCACTGATTGCTACTAGGTCCTCTCTCTCCTTGCTCCATGAGCTTTATCAAACCTCGTCTTAAAACTATGTATGGTTCCTGCCTCCACTACGTCGCTTTCTAGGCTATTCCACTTCCTGACAACTCTATGACTGAATAAATACTTCCTAACATCCCTTTGACTCATAGGAGTCTTCAACTTCCACTTGTGACCCCTTGTTTCTGTGTCCCCTCTCTGGAACATCTTGTCTCTGTCCACCTTATCTATTCCTCGCAGTATTTTATATGTCGTTATCATGTCTCCCCTAACCCTCCTGTCCTCTAGTGTCGTCAGGCCGATTTCCCTTAACCTTTCTTCATAGGACAATCCCCTTAGCTCTGGGACTAGTCTTGTTGCAAACCTTTGCACTTTCTCTAATTTATTGACGTGCTTGACCAGGTGTGGGTTCCAAACTGGTGCTGCATACTCCAGTATGGGCCTGACGTATATGGTGTACAGAGTCTTGAACGATTCCTTAGTGAGGTATTGGAACGCTATTCTTAGGTTTGCCAGCCGCCCGTATGCTGCAGCAGTTATCTGATTGATGTGTGCCTCAGGAGATGTGCTCGGTATTATACTCACCCCAAGATCTTTTTCCTTGAGTGAGGTTTGCAGTCTTTGGCCACCTAGACTATACTCTGTCTGCGGTCTTCTTTGCTCTTTCCCGATCTTCATGACTTTACATTTGGCAGGGTTAAATTCAAGGAGCCAGTTACTGGACCAGGCTTGTAGCCTGTCCAGGTCTCTTTGTAGTCCTGCCTGATCCTCGACTGATTTAATTCTTGTGTTGTTCTAATTTTAAGTTTAATTATAGAATCACACTAAATCTTATGATTCCAAACATTGATCCTGAAACCAACCTTCTATTAAATGACTTACATGAACCTAACAACAACTGTCATTACTACACAGCAGAACAGGCTAAAACACTACTCAAATCCAACAATAACATAACTATCTTTAATTACAATGTCAGATCTTTAAGCAAACATTTTGATGACCTCACTGCATTATTAAACTCACTTCAGGCCAGTATGTCCATCATTGCTCTCACTGAAACATGGTTAAAGCCTCATACTACAGATATCTATGCCATTCCTGGTTACACAGCCATACACAATTGTCGGCCAGACCAACAAGGAGGTGGCACAGCTATGTTCTACTCAGACCAGCTTGAATGTATTAACA
>WNWK01018832.1:0-39068 GCA_009830355.1 Cherax destructor | reverse complement strand
TATTTGGTAATAGTTTATGACCACTACTTGACCAATTTTTTTCTATTAATTATAGTTTGAGCTATAAAATATTGGGTTTGGGTTTTTTACAGTTGAGATACTATTTTGTGCAAATGGTTAAAAACACACCACCCTAACAAAACCCACCTAACCTCCTCATAATGCCTAGGCATGATGGTGGCTCTCTTTGCACTGCAAATTTTGAATTACACACTGTAAACTACCTTTGAAAAAATAGGACTCCCTGCAACATGTCAACCACACTGTAAACTTGCAAAGAAATAAAAATTTGAATTTTGAACCAAACCCCAAAAAAAAAAACTAACGTAAAATAATAACCTTATTTTCACTATCAGTCTAGTGTTTTTGCTTCATTTGGCTGACATGACACGGCTCAATACAAAACGCTGACTGGCTGTGATAAAAAATTAATGTACTATTTTTATATTAACAACGGGTAAATATTTTCACCATCACTTGCTTCATCACCATCTTGCCAGAGCTGCACTGACACTACAGCTCAGATACCCTAAAAATCCCAAATTCCCCCACCCCACCTCCAAAACTCAAGCCCCGGCAAAACCAGTTTCCTAAATTCCTTCATAATATCATAAAAAAAAAAAATTGGCAAAAAAATTACTTACTTATTATATGAAGTATGTAATTTTATTTTTAAGTACCATTCAATGTTAACTAATACCCAAGTTCCACTTAGTAGTAGCTCTATTTTTCTGCATTATTGTACAAAATTTATTTTTGAACATAAGCACCGATCCTGAGTTGAAAACATCCTCTCTGATCTTTACAACAATAAAATCACTACAGAAAAAAAAGCTGCAAATATTCCCTGCACACCATGCCAAAACCCCCTTGATAACACCAAACACATCCCAGTACAGTGGACCCCGGTTTTTCGTTATTTTTGTTCCAGAAATGCTGTTCAAGTGCCATTACCAAACAATTTATTCCCAAAAAGGGAAAAATGAAAAAAGTAGACTAGTCCTTTTAGACCCCAAAAAAACACTTATAAAAAAATTTTAAAAAAAATACACTTACATAAACGGGAGATTTTTGGAGCAGGACAAACACCGGGGTCCACTGTATTTAACTACAATGCCAGATCATTAACACTTATGTGATCACTCACTCCAAGAGTCATAAAAAGGGGGAAACTAACCTTTTTATTCTCACTGAAACTTGGCTCAACCACAACACTATAGACATTTACAACTTACTGGAATACACAGCCCCCTACAATTACAGCCCCCCAATCAAAGGGGTGGGGAACAGCAAAACTACTACATAACAAGACAAAAAAATATTTTATTCAACCTGCACCAAAGGACTGGGGTATACACATAGTTGTGCAATTTACAATCAAGTACAGTACTTCAAGTCTTCATAGTGGTTCCCCCTGATTGACAAAAAAGAACTTTTACAATTACCAAGACATTAACTCTAGTGTACACATTCCCCCACAATACAAAAGCAATGGGGGGTGACTACAACAGACATTGCCCATTAATTAACCCTTAAATGGGGGGCAACAGAGATTAAATGGGCCCCTGGCTAACTGATGGGAAACCTCCCGGTCCACTGGCAAAAAAAAGGGTTAATTAATAACCCCAAAAAACTAAACTAAGAGATATATCTATAACACCACAAAGCTAAAAAAGAAATTGATATGGATATATTATACCAAGAAATTCAGTCTAATTAAAGGAGATATAAACAAGACTTGGAAAACATTTTCCCAGATTTTGGGGCACCAGTAAGTTCACCAAATTCAAAACCAGTTCTATATAAACTTAATAAATTTTTTCCATCCAAGCCTCAAAGACAGCAAATAATTAAATACCTTTTTTGATGGAAGGAAATTTTAAGTAAAAAAAGAATTTCATACATTTAAAAGAAAAAAAACAGCAAAAGTAAATTGGAAAAAAAAAAAATCAAAAAAAAATTTGCAAATTTTGCCCCTTTTTTGCATCAAATTTTGAGTTTCTTGCACTAAAATCAACACTGTTCCAAAAAAACTTTTTTTGCAGTACCCATTGTATGTGGCCAGACATCACACACCCTGTACAACTGTAAGCAGAATGAGTTACCTAATCATGTCAATGCCTGTAACAGCATAAATTAAAAGTTGCAAAGGGGGTATAAAATTATAGTATTTGTATTTTTTTAAAAATGTTGCCTCAGTCGATATTTGGGAAAGCTGTCCTAAATTTGATTATATTAATTTTTGTATAACATTTTAACTTAGTGATTGAACCTAAAACACTTATAACCCCGGTGCAGAAAAAAGTTTTACTGGTACACACAAACCAGACCAAGGGTTTGGGGCTGATCACTCCAGGGGTTTTCTTTTGTTTACATGAATGTTCAATACGCTGGTATAACACACTAGCCATGGTGCCCCGTGGCCGGTGGCTGCCCGTTCCCACGGTGGGGGCCCCGGTTCAACCCCAGGGAAGGGGGGTGGAAACAAAAATTTTTTCCCTTTTTTGGTTGTCTGTGTTCACCTATAAGTAAAATGGGTATCCAGGTTATTCGACTGGTGTGGGCGATCCAGGGACAAACTGCCAATTTGCCCAAAATGCTCTGCATAGCAAGGGGCTTTTAAAAAAGAAAAAATGTCGTGCAACTGGCCTGTATACCTTGTACATTTTGAAGAAAAAAAAAGATATAATAATATAATAATAAAAATTCTTATTTTAAAACTTCCAAATTTTATATTCAAAATCGTTTAGCAATTTATGCAGGAAAACCCAAAAAAAAAGCCAAGCAGTAATTTACTTTCTTGGGGAGTTTTTTTCCCCTTCCCAAAAATGACCCCCAAAAAAACCCTTTTTTAAATACCTATTTACTGCTAGGAAAACCTGGGCAGCAGATTTTAAAGGGGGTTGCTATACATCTTGCCTGTCCCCTAATTTGGGGCCACAGGTCCTTTCAGTAAAACAACATTCATTTTTCATTTTAGCATACATTTGCTGGGAAGATGCAAAAAAAAAGGCTAAGTAACTATATAGAAATGTAAAACAGAGTGAATAAAGTTAAAATGAGCAAAACCCCGGTTTAATATTTCAAAATTTGGAAATTGGAACCCAAAAAACCCGTATGGTACTAGATGTGAACACAATGGTGGGAGTACACCCAATAAAAGGCCAGACCCCCAAAAAAACCCTTCTAATTTTACATTAATAAAAAAAGGAAAGACAGTTGATCATGTCAAGGGAAAAACTTTATAAAAAAAATTAAGAAACCAAAAAAAAATCTAATGAAAAAACTATAAAAGGGGGGTTACTGATTTCTTTTAAGATTAAAAATACACAATTCAAAGTCATTTTGATGTGTTCTGATGCACATCTTATATAATTGGGATTATATGTGAGTATATACTATGACAGGGAATCCCAATGGGGAAAAAATCACATTATCTGAATTTCTGGGAACCTAGGTTAAATCTTTACTACTAATACTTTTTGTCGTTTTACATAATATATCCCCCAAAATCACTGTAAAAAAAAAAAATTTTCACATGAACAAAACATTAATAAAAATTATTCATTTTTTATTTTTATTGGTGCAACGAAGTCCGTGCAGTTCATGAAGCAGTGGTGAATAAGTGTTTATTTCTGGGGGGGGGGGTTTTTGTAAACCCAGTTAAATAGCTTAAATTGAGAAAATATAGCATTTAGTGACTATTATAAAAGACCTTGTCTTTATGTAACCCCACCTAATGTTCCAAAATGGGAAAAATTAAAAATTTTCCGCTAGTCAACGTTAGGTTAGGAGTTTTAGTGGTTGATTAGGTTAGGTTATATTTGGGTTATGATAAGATATTAAATTTACTTATATGAAAATATATAAGATAATCAAACTAAGCCCTAAAGTATATAATAACAAAATAAAAAATGTGTTTTAAAAAAAATATAATCAAACTCAGCCCAACGATTTCTATCCAAGGAAAAATACATAAGACCACAGAGGCACACATCTAAGGCCCCAAAATTCCTCCCAGTATATTTAAAGTTTCTTATTCACACACACACATACAGTATTCAAGGCCCCAATAAAAATTCCAAGGACCCCCAAAGGAAATTCCCCAAAGGGCCCCAATGGGAAAAAAAATTACTACATTTTTTTGGTTTTTAGGTAATTTACACTATTTATGATAATTTTTATCTGAACCTGTACCTAAATAAACATACTAGAAGTGATAAATTACATAAACAGCACTCCCCCCCTACATTTATTGGCATCAAAGACATGTTAGTTCAGCAGCAAGGAATGGATGACACCTTTTTTTTCAACAGACTGCAATACAGTAGTATACATACACTGTACTTTTTTAAAATATACTGAGAATCATTCAAACCATAAGTTTTAAAAACTGGTAAAGAGGGGGCTTGTAGTAGCTCATACCTAGCATTCTCTTTCAAAGTAGTCCTAACAGCTCTTGGGATGACAGCACACATGGCTGGGCACACTGACCATCACTTTCTACTTGAGCTGACCTGGGTGAGGTGAGTGTGACGGGAGGTGAGAGGTGAGAGACGAGGACCACCAGTGAAAGCTACAGCTCAGTGACGTCAGGTGTTGACATCACTCACCTGACACACACTCACGCTCACACTCGACAAGTGCCTTTGACAACTAGTAACTACTCTCACACTCGACAAGTGCCTTTGACAACTAGTAACTACTACTCTCACACTAGACAAGTGCCTTTGACAACTAGTCAACTACTACTCACACACTAGACAAGTGCCTTTGACAACTACTTTGTGTATACACACACAACCCGCACATATAAAGAGAGGAGCTTACGACGACGTTTCGGCCCGACTTGGACCATTTACAAAGTCACACTAACACACAGAGACAGAGGAAGGGTATTTATAGGCAGGCAGACAGGGAGGGTACAAGAGAGTGGGAAATGTAGGAGTAGTGGTAGTAGTGGTAGTAGTAAAGGTAGTAGTAAAGGTAGTAGAGTAGACAGTCATATGGAAGGAGCACTGCTATGAGGCTAGCGACCCGCAAGGGGGTATGAGAGGGAAGAAAAGCGAAAAATGAAGGAAAATACAAGGCAAAAGAAAGAACAGAAAGAAAGGAAAACCCAAGGAGAAAAAAGGAGAAGGGGGAAGATAAGACAGGGAAGGAATCAGGTTAAGTCACGGGTGTTCTGAAGTTTAGAGCATTTAACAATGTAATGAGAGAGGAAAGCATCAACAGAGACAAAGCCAGGGCTAAGATTCATACAGGGAAAGTTGTGTATAAGGGAGGATTCAACCAGGCGGCGACTATGAAAGTTAGACGTAGGGTAGACAGTTTTAGCAGAAGACCAATCAATGGGATGACTGTGATCTCTGACATGACAGAAAAGAGCATTATTAGTGTCGGCAAGCCTAACACTATTTTTGTGCTCCCTGAGTCTGTCAGAAAGAGATCGGCCAGTTTCTCCGAAGTACTGAAGAGGACAGGAGGAGCAAGAAATAGAGTAGACACCAGGAGAATCTGTGGAGGTAGGGAGGTATGAACTAGATTAGTGGAAGAGTGTTAGTTTGGCGAAAGGTAAGTTTGATGTCTAAGGAACGGAGAGAGTTGCTGAGATTAGAGAGACCAGAGATGTAGGGAAGGCAGAGGACTGGAGAGTTCTCAGGAGTAGAGGGTTTAGGAGAGAAGAAAGTCCGTTTAGCACGAGAGAAAGCAGAGTCTATGAAATGGGAAGGGTAGCCCAGGCGGGAAAAAGAATTATGAAGAGTGGAAATTTCTGCTTCAAGAAACTGAGGATCACAGATGCGGAGAGCACGGAGAAAGAGGGAGATAAGAACACTCTTCTTGACAGAGGAGGCATGATAAGAGAAGTAATGAATGTACATGCCACTGTGCATAGGCTTGCGGTACACGGAGAAGGCAAAACCTGTAACTGAACGGTGGACATGAACATCAAGGAAAGGAAGCAAAGAATTAGATTCCCAATCAGCTTTAAACTTAATGGAAGGGCAAGATTATTAAGAGCATCAAGAAAAGGTTGGAAGAGACTTAAGTCATGAGGCCAAAGAGCAAAGATGTCATCTACATAGCGGAGCCAGAGTGAAGGACGTACATCAATAGTGGGAAGAAGAACAGTCTCGAAGTATTCCATATAAAGATTAGCAAGAACAGGAGATAGAGGAGAGCCCATAGCGACACCAAAGGTTTGAGAATAATATTTACCTTGAAAGGAAAAGGAGTTAGAGTCCACGCAAAATCGGATAAGATCAAGAAAGACATCAGTAGGTATAGGGAGATGAAGTAACCCTTCATTGGCCTTTCTCCGAGAAAATTAAGGACATCATCCCGAGGGACATTAGTGAAGAGGGACTCGACATCAAGACTAAGCATCTTACAGGTCGGGAGAGAGCGAACACGTTCGATGAAGTCTTGAGAGTGACGAAGGTGGGCAGGAGAAAAAATACCAAGAAAAGGAGTGAGGGTTTTGGCTAGCCAGGACGCAAGAGAATAAGAGACAGAACCTCTAGAAGATATGATGGGACGTAGAGGAATATCAGGTTTGTGAGTTTTGGGAAGGCCATAGAAATAGGGCAGAGAGGGACAGATGACACGAAAACGATGAACAAGGTTAAAGTCAGAAGGGCAGAGGTCGGAGAGAGTCTTAAGTTTCTTGTTGAAAGTTCTCTTGATACGATCAAGAGGGTTGGAAACGAGAGGAGTGTAGGTACGTGAGTCAGAGAGCAAGACATCGGCTTTATGGAGGTAATCCTCATGATCAAGGATAACAACCGAATTACCTTTATCAGAAGAGAGTATGACAATGTTAGCGTTGGATTTAAGGGCAGAAAGGGCAAGTTGATAACGGCTGTGTGTTAGTGTGACTTTGTAAATGGTCCAAGTCGGGCCGAAACGTCGTCGTAAGCTCCTCTCTTTTATATGTGCGGGTTGTGTGTGTATTGTTCCAGTCACGGTATTGTGCCTTTTTTGTTACTTTGTGTATACCTGAATAAACTTATTTCTCACACAATGAAATTAGTCACTAAATAAAACAAGTCACTGATTTTTTGGGGTTATCCTAGGTAATTTACACTTCGTATGATAATTGTACTTATGTGTACTTGTACCTAAATAAACTTAAACACACACTCAGCTAATACGGATTATTATTATAATCAAATAGAAGCGCTAAACCACAGGGGTTATACAGCGTCAGCTAATACGGAGAAATTGGAGAATTCAAGCGGATGAGGACCAGGCAAGACTACAAAGGGATCTGGACAGGTTGCAATCCTGGTCCAACAAATGGCTCCTGGAGTTGAACCCGCCAAGTGCAAAGTCAAAAAGCTTGGGAAATATACCTGGAGAGGGTTTCGGGGGTCAACGCCCCCGCGGCCCGGTCTGAGACCAGGCCTCGAAGGCCTGGAAGGACAAAGACCGCAAATGGAGTACATGCTCAGGGGTCAATTACTGCAAGCTTCACTCACACCAGACTGAAAATCGAAGACCTAAGTTATTTTTTTTTTTTTTTTATGGGAGTGCCACAGAACTTGACAGACGCATTCCTATCTGACATCACCCTGACGCTAAATGACTTCGAAAAGGCAATAAATGACATGCCCATGCACTCCGCTCCAGGCCCAGACTCATGGAACTCCGTGTTCATCAAGAACTGCAAGAAGCCCCTATCACGTGCTTTTAACATCCTATGGAGAGGGAGCATGGACACTGGGGTCGTCCCGCAGTTACTAAAAACAACAGACATAGCCCCACTCCACAAAGGGGGCAGTAAAGCAATAGGAAAGAACTACAGACCAATAGCGCTAACGTCCCATATCATAAATTTTTTTGAAAGGGTTCTAAGAAGCAAGATCGCCACTCATCTTGATACCCATCAATTGCACAACCCAGGGCAGCATGGGTTTAGAGCAGGTCGCTCCTGTCTGTCCCAACTACTGGACCACTACGACAAGGTCCTGGATGCTCTAGAAGAAACAGAATGCAGATGTTATATACACAGACTTTGCAAAGCCTTTGATAAGTGTGACCATGGTGTAATAGCACACAAAATGCGTGATAAAGGAATAACAGGAAAAGTTGGTAGATGTATCTATAATTTCCTAACAAGTAGAACACAAAGAGTAGTAGTCAACAGAGTAAAGTCTGAGGCAGCTACTGTGAAAAGCTCTGTTCCATAATTATTATTATTATAATCAAATAGAAGCGCTAAACCTCTGTTCCACAAGAGACAGTACTCGCTCCCATCCTGTTCCTCATCCTCATATCGGACAGACAGGGATATAAGCCACAGTGCCGTGTCTTCCTTTGCAGATGACACCCGAATCTGTATGAGTGTCCACCGTTGAAGACACTGCAAGACTCCAAGCAGACATAAACCAAATCTTAAATGGGCTGCAGAAAACAATATGAAGTTCAATGATGAGAAATTTCAATTACTCAGATACGGAAAACGTGAGGAAATTAAAATCTCATCGGAGTACAAAACTAATTCCAACACACAATAGAGCGAAAAACTAATGTCAAAGACCTGGGAGTGATCATGTCAGAGGATCTCACCTTCAAGGACCATAACACCGTAGCAACCACCTTTCAAGGCGGGTTAAATTGCTGACCTTGAAAATGTGCAGAGAACCTTCATGGCACGCATAACTGCGATAAACCCCTCAATTACTGGGAACGCTTGAAGTTACTAAACCTGTACTCTCTAGAACGCAGGCAGGAGAGATACATTATTATATACACGTGGAAAATTCTCGAGGGACTAGTACCAAACTTGCACACGAGAATCACTCCCTACGAAAGCGAGAGACTCGGCAGGCGATGTAACATCCCCCCAAAGAAAAGCAGGGTGCCACTAGCACGTTGAGGGACAACACAATAAGTGTCAGGGCCCAAGATTGTTCAACTGCCTCCCAGCCTACATCAGGGATTACCAACAAACCCTGGCTGTCTTCAAGCAGGCACTGGACAGGCACCTAAAGTCAGTACCTGACCAGCCAGGCTGTGGTTCGTACGTTGGACTGAATGCGGCCAGCAGTAACAGCCTGGTTGATCAGGCTCTGGTCCAACATGAGGCCTGGTCATAGACCGGGCCGCAGGGAGTTGACCCCTGGAATTCTCTCCAGGTAAACTCCAGGTCAAGGAAAAGGGTCTTGAGGTGAGCATCACACCGAACATATCCCCTGACGTGCACATCAACCAAATAACTACTGCAGCATATGGGCGCCTGGCAGACCTAAAAATAGCGTTTGGACATCTAAATAAGGTGGCATTCACGACACTGTGCACCGTGTCACGTCAGGCCCATATTTGCAGTATGCAGTAGTATGGAACCCGCACCTGGTCAAGCACGTCAAGAAATTAGGAAAAGTGCAAAGGTTTGCAATAAGACTAGTCCTGGAACAACGGGGTATGTCCTACAAGGGGAGGCTAAGGGAACTCAACCTGACAACACTGGAGGAAAGAAGGGATAGGAAAGGACATGATAATGACGATAAAATACACCTCTCCATGGTGTATATTATTATTATTATTATAATCAAATAGAAGCGCTAAACCTGAGGACTCACAACAGGAGGACTAAATCATCTTGTTTCCTCCGTCAATCGCCGTATCTCAAGCTTCGCTACCCTCAATTCCTCCTTAAGCTGCTGGTAAAGTTGCTCAATGGACGGCATCTTGGTTCACTTCACAGAGCAAAAGTGGTTCAGTCCACAGAGAACCCTAGACACGTCCTCTCTGAGCTAAGAACAGATCACCTCTCCAAGAACAGATCGGCTGACAGACTCCCAGCAAGAATGACTTAGGTCATCCCTCCATCCTGAGCTACTCTTTCCTTTTTTAAAAGCTTAACATGCTAATTGTCGTAATACAAATTCAAAGAGAGAAATTAGAAGAAAAATTAAATCACTATTAACGAGACTGTTGTGGATGCTAATAACTGTTCTATGCTGAAATTCATCATAATGATGCTATTAAATTCTGAGTCATCTGCAGACTTTCCAGACAGTCAGCAACATGTCAGAAGCTTGTAATAAAGACTTAAGTTTATAATAAATAATATCTATGCAATTATTGTTGGAGATTTCAATAATCTAAAATTTAACTGGAGTCACCTATCAGATGATTAAAACGTTAATTTATTTATTATCATGGGAGATGACTAGTTATAAGTATTGGAACAGATATAAGCAATGACCTACACATTTCCAAGATATGTAACTTGCTTAAGCTGACAAAACAGCGTCTCTGCTTCATGGTGACCTGCAGGGAAGAATGACTAATGACCTTTGCTACCTTGTTACCCCCATTACTCTCCACACTGATCTATTTACTTCGGACCTTTATTATTTCACTTTGCAGGACAAACTACACCATTTTATCTTCAACGACCCTTGACACAAAGTCTCCCTCACTCACACTGTTGCTAATCTTTCCAATGTCCAACTTTCCCAACATCATCTTGAACGTCTTGGTTTATGGCTTCCTTATGTTTCTTCACCTGGTCCTCGTACGCGCATTGATCTGATTGCCTCTTTTGACCACTTTCGTCAATCTCATTCTCAAAATATCCCTGACATGTCTACCTTTCATAGTGTTCGTATACTTGCCCTTAACAACAAATTTTCTAATCCTCGCCACCTTCCTCATCGCTCGCCCTCACTTCTCATTAATCTATCGACATTATTATTTTTACGAATAACAAAGGCAATTTTGTGTTCGTCCGTGTTCACCAGTATTTCCTCAGAAAGGACAAATTTTAAATTAATTCATGTTAAGCACTAAATCCACGTGGGTCATTCAGTACAAGGCTTGGCAGAGGTTCGATCCTCCGTCCGCTGAGCGCAAGGCAGACGCGTTTCCTATTTGTACTCACCTAGCATATCTATGTCTGGCCGTAAGGACAAGTCCTCGCTCTCTGACTCTCACTCTTGAACTACTAATTTCTTATTTAGGTTATTTGTGAATTGTTGCAGCGATGACATTGTGGCTCTCATACTTCTTAATATACAATCCATAAATTATGCTGCATCTCTGATTCTCTTCCCACCACCTTAACCATAATTTTTTTTTCTCTCTCTCTCTCTCTCTCTCTCTCTCTCACTCTCTCTCTCTCACTCTCTCTCTCTCTTTCACTCTCTCTCTCTCTTTCACTCTCTCTCTCTCTTTCACTTTCTCTCTCTCTGTCTGTCTGTCTCTCTCTCTCTCGTTCTGGAAATATAAACACATAAGCACTTATACAATAGGTAGAGAATCTTGAAACTCGAGTATTGACTTACTATATATTATAGACTTGGAATGTGTTGACCCCGGGTAATTAATACGACAGTTATTACCGCAGGAGTTGTGACACTTAAGCTATAGATACTGAGGGATTGAACCTGAAAACTATAGACACGGAAAACGTGAACACAGAAGCAAGGTTCATGGGGTTGTGAGCTCAAATACAACTCATCTATGAACTCCGAATACAAGGGCTGCTTCATCAAGACTAGTGATCCGAAAAGTTTTGTATTAAGCTTCTCAGTATTTGTGTATTGTCTAATAACTGTTTAGATTTGCAAATGCAGTGATTACGGAGAAGGAGGAGAAGGAGTCAAATACCTTGGAGCTATTAGTTGTCTTAAAAGGGATCAAATATAATCTCATTCGCGCCTGGAGGAGGAGTAAGAAGAGAGTGAACCTATACATACCAGGCAGTGTTACATACCAGGCAGTGTTACATACCAGGCAGTGTTACATACCAGGCAGTGTTACATACCAGGCAGTGTTACATACCAGGCAGTGTTACATACCAGGCAGTGTTACATGCCAGGCAGTGTTACATACCAGGCAGTGTTACATACCAGGCAGTGTTACATACCAGGCAGTGTTACATACAAGGCAGTGTTACATACAAGGCAGTGTTACATACCAGGCAGTGTTACATACCAGGCAGTGTTACATACCAGGCAGTGTTACATACCAGGCAGTGTTACATACAAGGCAGTGTTACATACCAGGCAGTGTTACATACCAGGCAGTGTTACATACCAGGCAGTGTTACATGGTTAAAGAATGTTGACGATGTCTTGGCCATCGCCCCAAGACGCCTCAATACTGCAGAACTTTTAAACAACATAGAACCTTCTGGAGTTCAAGGTCTAAAGAAAACCAACTTACAAAGACAACCTTTTACATTTCTTCTCACACCACAACACACGCATTTTGAAGGGGGTCGTAGTTGCTTCCTTTTTGAGGGCCTTACGTAGCACCATTTAACATTATTTATAAGAGTACAGTTATAAACACGACGTTTTCTCCAATCTACATTACCCGGCGGTCTTTATCAGTGTCTCCAACACTTGGTGGTGTACCCTACCTCTCCGTATATCTGGAGTCCCTTCTGTCTCCTCTGTGAACACTTCTTTGAATCTCATGTTGAGTTCCTCACACACTTCACGGTCATTTCTTGTGATCTCTCCTCCTTTCTTCCCTAGCCTGATCACCTGGTTCTTGACTGTTGTTTTCCTCCTGATGTGGCTGTACAACAGCTTCGGGTCAGATTTGGCTTACGCTGCTATGTCGTTTTCATATTGTCGTTGGGCCTCCCTTCTTACCTGTGCATATTCATTTCAGGCTCTACGACTTCTCTCCTTATTCTCCTGGGTCTTTTGCCCTCTATACTTCTTCCATTCTCTATCACACTTGGTTTTGGCCTCTCTACACCTTTGGGTGAACCAAGGGCTCATCTTGGCTTTCTTGTTATTTCTGTTACTCTTGGGTACAAACCTCTCCTCAGCTTCCTTGCATATTGTTGTCACATATTCCATCATCTCGTTTACTGACTTCCCTGCCAGTTCTCTGTCCCACTGAACCCCGTGCAGGAAATTCCTCAGGCCTGTGTAGTTCCCTCTCTTGTAGTTTGGCTTCATTCATCCTGCCCTTCTTGCTTCCCTCTCCACTTGTAACTCTACTATGTATTCGAAGCTCAGAACCACATGGTCACTAGCCCCGAGGGGTCTCTCATATGTGATGTCCTCAATATCTGCACTACTTAAGGTGAATACTAGGTCCAGTCTCGCTGGTTCATCCTCTCCTTTCTCTCTGGTAGTGTCCCTTACGAGTTGGTACATGAGGTTTTCCAGTACCACCTCCATCATCTTAGCTATCCACGTTTCTGGGCCCCCATGTGGCTCCAAGTTCCCCCAGTCGATTTCCTTGAGGTTGAAGTCACCCATGATCAGTAGCTTTGCCCTGCTTGCATGTACTCACCTAGTTGTAGTTGCAGGGGTCGAGTCACAGCTCCTGGCCCTGAGTCACACCTGTGTGTGTGTGTGTGTGTATGCGAGTGACCCAACTAATATTTGTAGTAATAACTCATTACAATTGTGACCGGGTGTGGACGTGTTAATGGCTCATTACTTTGTAATTTGTTCATGATTGTAACCATGTATAGACGTGATGATTCATTACCTTTGTAACTTGGTCATGATTGTGACTAGATCTACCCAGAGTTCATTACCTTTGTAACTTGTTCAGCTATCAAAACTTGGGGCCCAGTCCCTGGACCCATTATGTGCCTCTGTAATGTTGAGGTACAGTCCCTGGACCCATTATGTGCCTCTGTAATGTTGAGGTACAGTCCCTGGACCCATTATGTACCTTTGTAATGTTGAATACAGTCCCTGGACCCATTAGAGTGGGTCCCTGGACCCATTAGAGTGGGTCCCTGGACCCATTAGAGTGGGTCCCTGGACCCATTAGAGTGGGTCCCTGGACCCATTAGAGTGGGTCCCTGGACCCATTAGAGTGGTCTATTTCAACGGGGATCGAATGAGAGATTTGTATCACTGCAGAATGGAAATTCTTGCATATGAGTCTAATTTATGAACAAACAGATCCGTCGACGCAGACACTTGATAAAGCTCACTGTGTGAGCGAAATGTAGTCAGTAAGGAATAGCATTATATTGTATTTGTGTCCACTTTTCCAGTGTCGGTACACTACCATCATCGACTCATATCATGTTGACGTCTCTACGGTGAGTACTCTCCTTCCACTCTTATATACTCGCAAGTTGACGTCTCTACGGTGAGTACTCTCTTTCCACTCTTATATACTCGCATGTTGACGTCTCTATGGTGAGTACTCTCCTTCCACTCTTTTATACTCGCACGTTGACGTCTCTACGGTGAGTACTCTCCTTCCACTCTTATATACTCGCATGTTGACGTCTCTACGGTGAGTACTCTCCTTCCACTCTTATATACTCGCATGTTGTCTCTACGGTGAGTACTCTCCTTCCACTCTTACATACTCGCATGTTGACGTCTCTACGGTGAGTACTCTCCTTCCACTCTTATATACTCGCATGTTGACGT
The DNA here is from genome assembly GCA_009830355.1 of Cherax destructor. Classification (NCBI taxonomy): domain Eukaryota; kingdom Metazoa; phylum Arthropoda; class Malacostraca; order Decapoda; family Parastacidae; genus Cherax; species Cherax destructor. The sequence continues at coordinate 24,690 of WNWK01018832.1, read as the reverse complement.
CTCTACGGTGAGTACTCTCCTTCCACTCTTATATACTCGCATGTTGTCTCTACGGTGAGTACTCTCCTTCCACTCTTATATACTCGCATGTTGACGTCTCTACGGTGAGTACTCTCCTTCCACTCTTACATACTCGCATGTTGACGTCTCTACGGTGAGTACTCTCCTTCCACTCTTATATACTCGCAAGTTGGCGTCTATACGGTGAGTACTCTCCTTCCACTCTTATATACTCGCATGTTGACGTCTCTACGGTGAGTACTCTCCTTCCACTCTTACATACTCGCATGTTGACGTCTCTACGGTGAGTACTCTCCTTCCACTCTTATATACTCGCAAGTTGACGTCTCTACGGTGAGTACTCTCCTTCCACTCTTATATACTCGCATGTTGTCTCTACGGTGAGTACTCTCCTTCCACTCTCATATACTCACAAGTTGACGTCTCTACGGTGAGTACTCTCCTTCCACTCTTATATACTCACAAGTTTCCACGACAATTAAAAAATTAAATTCAGTCGAGCCGCATACCCTCTTCTAACAAACGTATGCTCACCCGCACCTCCCACCCCAATCACGTCTTTCAAACCTACCCTCCTAAGTACATCCCTTAAGGCTGCAAGAACACAACCTCCACCCCGCGGCTCTACATCCGTCTCTCTAATTACACAATTAAAATCCCTTCAACAGTCGTTACACTAGGCAAATCCCGACATGCATAAATCATGTAATCCCAAGGAAAGTCCACCTTCACCTTCCTTGCCGCCTCCGCCGGCATGTACACCCCTAAAAAACATACCCTAACTCCACTCCACTCCCCATCTACTATAACCAGCCTACCCCCCCCCCAACACTCCTCCCATCGCAAAGGTTTGAAAGGGCCTGACACCGCCACCGCTACCGCCACCCCTCCCATCCCCCCCGTTTAATCTACTGGATGAACTTGCAAACACTTTGTAGCCATTCAAAAGTAATTCCCCACCACACCTATAATTGTGTTCCTGTATAAAAGCAACTGTCACACCATACCTTCGCAACGTACACTCCACCCAAGCCCTCTTGATTTCATCCCTCAACCCGTTTACATTAAGTGTTAAACACTTGAAATCTATGTCAAGGGTTTGCCCCTAGGCCTCTGTGGAAGTTGTACCCCTGACTTCCCTTTACTCAGTTTACCCATTTGCTTCCCTCCCTTAAAAGTACCCCGCTCTTGCACCAAACCTAGATCTTTTTTAGCAACTTCCACCAAAGGCTTTTTACAGATCCTCTGCGCCGGTGTCAGCACATCCTCACTGCCTGATGAATTGCCAGACCTTTTACGTGTCCTCTGTATTGCTTCCACACTACTTGCATTCTCGGTCTGATGGACCTCCACCTGCACATCCTCCATAATTAAGTGGTGATCCTCTGGACTGGCACTCTCCACACTTTCCACCACATTCACTGCATCTATCAAACCATCATTAGTGTTTACACTTAACACCGGCAAAGGGTCGTCCAATATTTCCTTTAATATTTGTTCCAAAGGTACATCCTCTTCCGGACTCTCATGGTGATCACAGTCAACCGCTGGCATAACAGATTCCTGCGTTAGGGTCTGACAAACCACCTCAGATCCCTCCACAATCTCACTCCAGAGTTTCGTCTGTTTCTCCCGTTGCGTCTCCTCCTTCCGTTCCTCTCTCTGCGCCTGCACTTTCACAACTCGTTGCTCTGGAACCTGTCTGGGTAACGCCCTCCTCATGCAGTCAGCCGCCACATGATCATAGGCGCCACACAGGCGACACGTCTTGCGCTGTCCCATGTAGGTCACGTACACTTGGGTCCTGAAGTCTGGTAGAACAACGTAGGACGGTATAGGGTGCTTCAAGGTCATTTTCAACGAGAACGAACCCTCAAAGAGGCCCATCAAAGGTCCTTCGCTCCACTTTCCAGGTGTTGCTGCGTGTATCGTACCGTACGCACTGAAGACTGTACTGATGTCCGTCGGGTCCGCTTCGAATGGGACGTTCTTCAAACGTACCCAAGTGTACGTACGTGAAACGTCCTTCAATCGTACCTGAAGTCCAGTGTGCACCGTGTATACATGATCCTGGTGTTGATCTACGAGTCGGTCATAAACTTCTGCCGTCAGTAGCTTCACAAAGACCCTATTCATCCCATTCAGGGCAACGCCATACAAATCTCCTGTGTCAAGTCCATACACATCTCGTAATATCGTCGGTAACAGAGTCCCGGCCATTGCAGGGTGTAGAACGCCCGTCACAAGGTCAACACAGACAGTATTCAAACGTCTCCTCCCTGCTGTTGCCATGTTGTTTTGGAAAACCAAAGTGCTGTAAAGCGTCGCCAGGGGTCAGGTCAGAGCACCGCACACCCTCGCACCACCAGAGCTGGGCTGCGACTATCAGTATATTATATGATATTCAAACTACATTAAGATATTCTTCTTCATTAAATAAATTATTAAAACCTCATTGTAAATTTGTATTTCCTAATTTAAAAGATATTTTTCGAAGACCAAGAACCACCAAAGCTCTCGCTTCACACACTGAGTGTTCGTGGTTCGATTCCCGGCACGGGTGGAAACATTGGGCGTGTTTCTTTACACCTAGCAACAGTAATTAGGTACCTTGGTGTTAATCGACTGGTCTGGGTGGCATCCTGGGGGACAAGATTGAGGACCACAATGGAAATAAGATAGACAGTATTGCGTGGAGGTTCTTTCGTATATTGGGTAATGAACAGACGAGTTTGGGATGGTAACTTGGTATATTAAGGTCAATTAGACAGGGTGGAATCTCAGAGTTCGCAGGCCTGGTTCTTCTATACAGGTGTCTCGATGGTGACTGAGGCACTGCCCCGAGCAGGGCTCATAGCGTACAAAAGGGTTGACCTTTGACATGGGTTTCCTTTGACATTGGGCTAACGGTTGCATCGGTTAGTCACATGAGCAGAAACGGTTATACCCTATGAACTCTCACTGAGCTTACAGTGATCTACGAATTCTGAGGAAATATATATTTACAAGAAGGTAGAGATTAACAGACAAGGTAGATCTGGTGCACTCAAATCTATACTGTTAATTCTCAGAATTCGGAGAGAATGTGAACACTAAAAAAAATTTTTTTGAACAATATTAAGTTGATATTATAACACACAGTTGAACACTTACTACATTATTTATGTATACAGGTTATTTACATTTAACCCCAACTCTGCTAGGGTGAGATTGATATAGGCTGTATGATTATCATCTCTGGGTGGATCAAACTCTGTTACAATAGGTAACTCAACTTCTGATTGAGGAGGATTTACACTGGTATCCACAAATGATACTTGAGGATTTCTCAACACTTGTCGTGTACGTAGGGAATAACGACATTCAGGTTGATCTGACTGATCATTAGAGGTTGAGGGTACAGCAACAGGAGAATTATCAGATTCTGTCTCACTTGTCTGATTGTCAGGGGTGTCAGGGACTTCGTCATCATCGCATACTAACTTCATATGATCCAAATGCGATTCCTTAAATTTCTCTAACTTTATACTTATTGCCGTTAATATGTTCGACTACTCTATAAGGACCAACAAACTTTTGGTCAAGTTTTGGCATTGCTGAAGTTTTGTTAAAGTTAAACAACATGACTCTGGAACCTACTTGAACTTTAGTCGGTTTGGCTCGAATATTGGTTACTCTAGTAAATTCTGCTGTTGACTTATGAAGTGTTTCACGAATTCGTCTGAAAACACTCTGAGCTTGACTGGTACGAACTGCTACGAAATCATCAGGATTGTAAGACGGTTTCGGATTGGAATATAACAGCTCATAAGGCAAACACTTATCGACACCATACAGTGCATAGTGTGGGGTATCACCTATAGAAGCGTTAAAAGCAGAATTTATGGCACATTGAACATCAGGAATGACTTCATCCCAGGTTACACTATTGGGATTGATGGTAGCTCTCAAGTTGTCAAGGACTTTTTTATTAGTTCTTTCTGCTAACCCATTACTGGCAGGATGGTGCGGAACAATGGTTGATTTTTTATTAGTACCAAACTTGCACACGAGAGTCACTCCCTACGAAAGCAAAAGACTCGGCAGACGATGTAACATCCCCCCAATGAAAAGCAGGGTGCCAGTAGCACGTTGAGACAAAACACATAAGTGTCAGGGGCCAAGACTTTTCAACTGCCTCCCAGCTTCAAGGGATTACCAGACCCTGGCTGTCTTCAAGAGGCACTGGACAGGCACCTAAAGTCATACCTGACCAGCCAGGCTGTGGTTCGTACGTTGGACTGCGTGGGCCAGCGTACAGCCTGGTTGATCAGGCCTGATCACATGAGGCCTGGTCACAGACCGGGCGCAGGGCGTTGACCCTGAACTCTCTCAGGTAAACCCAGGCAAATTCTATTTACAGTTATATACACACACACACAATAATAATAATACTAATACTAAGAAGAAAGGAAGATACTGAGAGTTGTTTGTTAGAACATAGAACATAAGAATGGAGGAACACTGCAGAAGGCTATGCCATACAAGCAAGTCCTATCAAACCACCACTACCTAAAATTTACTCCTGTACTCGACACTAATCAAACCCAGCCCCTCCCACTCATATTGTCCAATCTCTTAAAGCCACCCAAGGTCCTAGCCTTATCACCCCACTGGAAGATTGTTCCACGCATCTACAACTCTGTTCGAAAACCAGTACTTGCCTATGTCCTCTAAATCCAAACTTACCCAATTTAAACCAGTATTTCTCGTTCTTATTGGTTCAAATATCCTCAGTATTTTATTAATATCTCCCTATTTATGCCCATCATCCACCTGTAACCTCGATGATATCCCTCATTTACGTCTCTCCAGAGAGTTTTGTTGTTGTAGGTTCGCCGGTACATCCGGCCCGGGTCTTCTCCAACGGTGAAAGAGAGGGTGTAGCATCGCAAGGAGGAATGGGAGGCAAGGAAGGAGGGGAGCAGGAGAAACCAGACCCATGTGGAAGAGCAAACACGCCCTCCTCCAGAACTACCCACAGAAGGAATCCAACCATGGCAACCCCAATGCAACCAAACAACCTAATCCAAAACCCACACACTGTACCCTCTGCCCCCATCCCCTCACCACAAACCCCACCCCACAGTAACCCACACACTGTACCCTCTACCCCCATCCCCCTCACCACAAACCCCACCCCCACAGCAACCCCCTATAGGCCCCCACCAGGGGACCTTCTCCTCCAAACCCACCATTCTCCCCGGACCACAGTTTTAGAAAAGAAGTTGAAGGTTTGGTACACAAACGCAGACGGAATAACAAATAAATGTGAGGAGTGGCATGAAAGAATCAAGCAGACGTCCCCAGACATCATGGCACTCACAGAAACAAAACTCACTGGGACAATAACAGACGCAATCTTCCCACCCGGATATCAGATCCTGAGGAAGGAAAGAAGGAGCAGAGGGGAAGGAGGGGTTGCACTGCTCATTAAAAACCGATGGGGATATCAGGAAATGGAAGGAATGGATGAGATTGGAGAAAGGGATTACATAGTAGGTACAATTCAGTCAGGGGAGCACAAGGTAGTCATAGCAGTGATGTATAACCCACCACAGAACTATAGGAGGCCAAGAGAGGAATATGAAGAGAGCAACAGAACAATGGTGGACGCACTAGCTGAGGTGGCAAGAAGAGCTCACTCGAGTAGAGCAAAGTTACTGGTTATGGGCGATTTCAACCACAGGGAGATCGATTGGGAGAACCTGGAGCCACATGGGGGTCCTGAAACATGGAGAGCCAGGATGATGGATGTGGTACTGGAAATCCTCATGCACCAACATGTTAGGGACACTACCAAAGAGAGAGAGAGAGAGAGAGAGAGAGAGAGAGGAGGATGAACCAGCAAGACTGGAGCTTGTGTTCACCCTGAGTAGCTCAGACATTAGGGACATCACATATGAAAGGCCCCTTGGAGCTAATGACCACGTTGTTCTGAGCTTTGAATACATCGTAGAAATAATGGGAAGACCAGAATGAGCTCTTGGTTTACCTGAATGTGTAGGGAGGCAAAAACTAAGTGCACTAGAGAATGGAAAATGTACAGAAGGCAAAGGATCCAGGAAAATAAAGAAATAAGTCGACGAGCCAGAAACGAGTATGCACAGATAAGGATCCGCCAGCGGCAGTATGAAAACGACATAGCATCGAAAGTCAAGTCTGACCCAAAACTGCTTTATAGCCACATTAGGAGGAAGACAACAGTCAAAGACCAGGTAATCAGGCTGAGTAAAGAAGGTGGGGAACTCACAAGAAACGATCAAGAGGTATGCGAGGAACTCAACACGAGATTTAAGGAAGTATTTACAGTGGAGGCAGAAGGGACACTGGGAAGACAAAACAGAGGGGTACACCAACAAGGAATATACCAAGTGTTGGATGACATATACACAACCAAGGAGGAGGTGAAGAAGCTCCTAAGCGACCTTGATACCTCAAAGGCGGTGGGACCGGACAACATCTCTCCGTGGGTCCTTAGAGAGGGAGCAGATACTGTGTGTGCCACTAACCACAAATCTTCAACACATCCCTTGAAACTGGGTAACTACCTGAGGTATGGAAGACGGCAAATGTAGTCCCCATCTTTAAGAAAGGAGACAGAAACGAGGCACTAAACTATAGACCTGTGTCACTGACGTGTATAGTATGCAAAGTCATGGAGAATATTATCAGGAGAAGAGTGGTGGAGCACCTGGAACGAAACAAGATTATAAACGACAGCCAGCACGGATTCATGGAAGGCAAATCCTGTGTCACAAACCTACTGGAGTTTTATGGCAAGGTAACTGAAGTAAGACACGAGAGGGAGAAGTGGGTTGATTGCATTTTCTTGGACTGCAAGAAGGCCTTCGACACAGTTCCTCACAAGAGATTAGTGCAGAAGCTAGAGGATCAGGCACCTATAACAGGAAGGGCACTGTAATGGATCAGAGAATACCTGACAGGGAGGCAACAGGGAGTCATGGTACGTGATGAGGTATCACAGTGGGCGCCTGTGACGAGCGGGGTCCCACAGGGGTCAGCCCTGGGACCAATGCTATTCTTGGTATATGTGAATGACATGACGGAAGGGATAGACTCAAGTGTCCCTGTTTGCAGATGATGTGAAGTTAATGAGGAGAATTAAATCAGATGAGGATCAGGCAGGACTACAAAGAGACCTGGACAGGCTGGATGCATGGTCCAGAAACTGGCTCCTAGAATTTAATCCCGCCAAATGCAAAGTCATGAAGATCGGGGAAGGGTAAAGAAGACCGCAGACAGAGTATTGGCTAGGTGGCCAAAGACTGCAAACCTCACTCAAGGAGAAAGATCTTGGGGTGAGTATAATACCGAACACATCTCTGGAAGCACACATCAACCAGATAACTGCTGCGGCACATGGAAGCCTGGCAAACCTGAGAATAGTGTTCCTTAGTAAGGAATCGTTAAAGACTCTGTACACTGTGTACGTCAGGCCCATACTGGAGTATGCAGCACCAGTTTGGAACCCACACCTGGTCAAGCACGTCAATAAATTAGAGAAAGTGCAAAAGTTTGCAACAAGGTTAGTTCCAGAGCTAAGGGGAATGTCCTACGAAGAAAGGTTAAGGGAAATCAGCCTGACGACACTGGAGAACAGGAGGGTTAGAGGACACATGATAACGACATATAAAATACTGCGATTAATAGACAAGGTGGATATAGACAGGATGTTCCAGAGATGGGACACAGCAACAAGGGGTCACAATTGGAAGTTGAAGACTCAGACGAGTCAAAGGGATGTTAGGAAGTATTTCTTCAGTCACAGAGTTGTTAGGAAGTGGAATAGTCTATACATATGATAAAGCTCATGGAGCAGGGAGAGGGAGGACCCAGTAGCTGAGTCTCGACCCCTGCAACCACAAACAGGTGAGTACACACACACACACACACATATATATATATATATATATATATATATATATATATATATATATATATATATATATATATATATATATATATATATATATGTGTGTGTGTGTGTGTGTGTACTCACCTAATTGTACTCACCTAATTGTGGTTGCAGGGGTCGAGACTCAGCTCCTGGCCCCGCCTCTTCGCTGTCTGCTACTGGGTCTCTGCTCTCCCTGCTCCATGAGCTTTATCATACCTTGTCTTAAAACTATGTATGGTTCCTGCCTCCACTATATCTTTCTCTAGTCCATTCCACTTCCTGATGACTCTGTGGCTGAAGAAATGTTTCCTGACATCCCTTTGACTCATCTGGTCTTCAGCTTCCAGTTGTGTCCCTTGTTTCTGTGTTTCCTCTCTGGAACAACCTGTCACTATCTACCTTGTCAATTCCCGCAGTATTTTGTATGTCGTTATCATGTCTCCTCTGACCCTTCTTTCCTCCAGTGTTGTTAGTCCTATTTCCCTCAACCTTTCTTCATAAGACAGACCCTGAGTTGTGGAACTAACCTTGTCGCAAACCTTTGCACTTTCTCTAGTTTCCTTACGTGCTTGACCAGGTGTGGGTTCCAGACTGGTGCTGCATATTCTAGTATGGGCCTGACGTACACGGTATACAGTGTCTTGAACGACTCCTTGTTAAGGTAACGGAACGCTAATCTAAGGTTTGCCAGACGCCCATATGCTGCCGCAGTTATCTGGTTGATGTGTGCCTCCGGAGACGTGCTAGGCGTTATACTCACTCCAAGGTCTTTCTCCTTTGCCGAGGTTTGTAGCCTTTGTCCGCCTAGCTTGTACTCTGTCAGCGGTCTTCTTTGCCCTTCTCCGATCCTCATGACTTTGCATTTGGAGGGATTGAATTCGAGAAGCCAACTGCTAGACCAGATGTCGAGCTTGTCCAGGTCTGTTTGCAGCCCTGCCTGGTCCTCTTCCGATGTGATTCTCCTCATTATTTTCACATCATCCGCGAATAGAGACACTTCTGATTCTATCCCGTCCGTCATGTCATTTACATATACCAGGAATAACACTGGTCCTAGGACTGACCCCTGCGGTACACTGCTCGTACAGCGCCCACTGTGATACCTCACCATGCACCATGACCCGTTGTTGCCTCCCTTTGAGGTATTCCCTGATCCATTCCAGTGCCCTTCCTGTTATACCTGCTTGTTCTTCCAACTTCTTTACTAATCTCATGTGAGGAACTGTGTCGAAGACCTTCCTGCAGTCCAGGAAAATGCAATCAACCCACCCTTCTCTCTCCTGCCTTACCTCTGTTACTTTATCATAGAACTCTAGGAGGTTTGTTACACAGGATTTGCCTTCCCGGAATCCATGCTGTCTGGTGTTTATTATCCTGTTCCGCTCAAGGTGTTCCACCATTCTTTTCCTGATGATTTTCTCCAGGACTTTGCACACTATACATGTAAGTGACACCGGTCTATAGTTTAGTGCCTCTTTTCTGTCTCCTTTTTAAAAATGGGGACTACGTTGGCCTTCTTCCATACCTCAGGTAGCTGCCCAGTTTCAAGGGATGTGTTGAATATTGTGGTAAGTGGCACACTCAGTACCTCAGCTCCTTCCCGAAGAACCCACGGGGAGATATTGTCCGGACCCATCGCCTTTGAGGTATCGAGGTCACTGAGTAACTGCTTCACTTCCTCCTCAGTTGTGTGTATGCCCTCTAGCACTTGGTACATCCCTTGTTGGTGACGAACCATGTCCTGTCTACCCAGCTGCCTTCCTTCCTCCATTGTGAATACTTCCTTAAACCTCAAGTTGAGCTCCTCACATACCTCTTGATCATTACTTGTGAGTTCCCCATCTTCTCTCTGGCCTAACATATATATATATATATATATATATATATATATATATATATATATATATATATATATATATATATATATATATATATGTCGTGCCGATTAGGTAAAACTGGTCAATTAGCAAGAACTCATTTAAAATTAAATCCTTTCTAATATTTTCTCTTATACATTTTGTACCAAGAGAAACTTTGAAAACTTACCTAACCTTATTATAACAAGCACAATTTAATTTAGCCTAATCCAACTAAATATATTTTAGACACGTTTACAATAATTTAATAATAAACAAACACAATGAAATATATTTTTTTCGTTAGGATCAGAATGATTTTTGCGAAATTATTGCATGCACAAATTTTCGCTTGTCTTATATGGCAAGAAGAGCGTTGCTATTCTCTTGTCGTATCTGAGCTCCTCTGCAAAGACAGTGATTATGTATGAGTGTGGTGAAAGTGTTGAATGATGAAAGTATTTTCTTTTTGGGGATTTTCTTTGTTTTTGGGTCACCCTGCCTCGGTGGGACACGGCCGACTTGTTGAAAAATAAAAAAATATTGTGTATTAGAACATAAGAATGAAGGAACACTGAGCAGGTCTACTGGCCAGTAAAAGACAAGTACTTTTCAAAACCAACCAGCCTGCTAGGCTGCACTTCAAAAAACATTATAGTTATATGAACACAATACAGCCTAAGAGGTCAGAAGCAGCAAAACTCACTCAAGGAAAAGGATCTTGGGGTGAGCATCATACCAAGCACATCTCCTGAGGCACACATCACCCAAATCACTGCTGCAGCATACGGACGCCTGGCAAACCTGAGAATAGCGTTTCGACATCAAAGTAAGGAGTCACTCAAGACACTACACCGTGTACGTCAGGACCATATTGGAGTATGCAGCACCAGAATGGAACCCACATCTGGTCAAACACGTAAAGAAATTGGAGAAAATGCAAAGGTTTGCAACAAGACTAGTCCCGAAGCTGAGAGGGTTTGTATTACTAGGAAGGTTAGGGGAACTCATCCTGACAGCACTGGAGGACAGGAGGGATAGAGGGGACATGATAACAACATATAAAATACTAAGAGGAATTGAAAAGGTGGACAGTAACAGAATGTTTCAGAGATGTAACACAACAACAAGAGGTCACAACCGGAAGTTGGAGACGGGGCCAGGAGCTATGACTCGAAACCTGCAACCACAATTAAGTGAGCACAATTAGATGGGTCTACCTCCTTTTATGTGCATATTCGTTTCTCACTCTTCGACTAATCTCCTTATTTTCCTGGGTAATTTGTCTTCTGTACTTTTTCTATTCTCTAGCGCACTTAGTTTTAGCCTCTACACATCTGGGTGATCCAGGGACTCGTTCTGGTCTTCCCGTTGTTTGTGTTGGGTACGAACCTCTCCTCTGACTCCTTGCATAGTGTTGTCACATATTCCATCATTTATTTCATTTACTGATTATCCCATCAGTTCTGTTTCTCAATGAACCTCATGTAGGAAATTTATCATGCCTGTGTAGTCCCCTCTTTTGTAGTTTGGCTTCTCCCTTCCTACTCTTCTTGCTTCCCTCTCTACTTGTAACTCTAATATGTTTTCGAAGCTCAGGACTACCTGATCATTAGCTCCGAGGGGCCTTTCATATGTGATGTCCTCAAAGTCTTAACTCCTCAAGGTGAATATGAGGTCCAGTCTTGCTGGTTCATCCTTTCCTCTCTCTCTGGTAGTGTCCCTAACATGTTGATGCATAAAAGTTTCCGGTACCCTCGCCATCATCATAGCCTTCTGGTCCCCCATGTGGCTCCAGGTTTTCCCAGTCAATCTCCTTGTGATTGAAATCACCCATAACTAGTAACTTTGTCCTGCCCACATGGGCCATTCTAGCCACCTCAGCTAGTGTATCAACCATTGCTCTGTTGCTCTCATCATATTCTTGTATTGGCCTCCTGCTGTTCTGTGGCTGGTTGTTGCGGCCTCCTACCTAACGGTAATTAGGTAGTTATCCTACCGGCCAGCAGTCACCGGGTTACGTCATCAGAACCAATGTGTACAGCTGAGCCGGCTTGACTAGGAGTGTGTTCACCAGTCTCTCACAGACAACATCTACTGGTGACATAGGCTTTACTGCATTCACCAGACTACAACTGCTGGTGACTAGCCTGTTCACCCTCTGTGAGAGTCCACTGAGTCTTGACGACCTCAGAGTTGCTGTTGGCCTCACTCAGTATTCATCTGATACCTGCTGGGCTTTGTTCCCGCTACTTGACACACACCTTGGACTTCATTTCCTATTAGCTAGTAATTGAGTGTCGTGTGAAGACACAGAGGATTGAGTGTCGTGTGATGACACAGAGGATTGAGTGTCGTGTGAAGACACAGAGATTGAGTGTCGTGTGAAGACACAGAGGATTGAGTGTCGTGTGAAGACACAGAGGATTGAGTGTCGTTGAAGACACAGAGGATTGAGTGTCGTGTGAAGACACAGAGGATTGAGTGTCGTGGAAGACACAGAGGATTGAGTGTCGTGTGAAGACACAGAGGATTGAGTGTCGTGTGAAGACACAGAGGATTGAGTGTCGTGTGAAGACACAGAGGATTGAGTGTCGTGTGAAGACACAGAGGATTGAGTGTCGTGTGAAGACACAGAGGATTGAGTGTCGTGTGAAGACACAGAGGATTGAGTGTCGTGTGAAGACACAGAGGATTGAGTGTCGTGAGAAGACACAGAGGATTGAGTGTCGTGAGAAGACACAGAGGATTGAGTGTCGTGAAAGACAAAGAGGATTGAGTGTCGCGTGAAAGACAAGAGGATTGAGTGTCGGTGAAGACACAGAAGATTGAGTGTCGTGAGAAGACACAGAGGATTGAGTGTCGTGAGAAGACACAGAGGATTGAGTGTCGTGAGAAGACACAGAGGATTGAGTGTCGTGTGAAGACACAGGATTGAGTGTCGTGTGAAGACACGAGGATTGAGTGTCGTGTAAAGACACAGAGGATTGAGTGTCGTGTAGAAGACACAGAGGATTGAGTGTCGTGTAAAGACACAGAGGATTGAGTGTCGTGTAAAGACACAGAGGATTGAGTGTCGTGAAGACACAGAGGATTGAGTGTCGTGAGAAGACACAGAGGATTGAGTGTCGTGAAGACACAGAGGATTGAGTGTCGTGGAAGACACAGAGGATTGAGTGTCGTGTGAAGACACAGAGGATTGAGTGTCGTGAAGACACAGAGGATTGAGTGTCGTGTGAAGACACAGAGGATTGAGTGTCGTGTGAAGACACAGAGGATTGAGTGTGGAAGACACAGAGATTGAGTGTCGGAAGACACAGAGGATTGAGTGTCGTGTGAAGACACAGAGGATTGAGTGTCGTGAGAAGACACAGAGGATTGAGTGTCGTGAGAAGACACAGAGGATTGAGTGTCGTGAGAAGACACAGAGGATTGAGTGTCGTGTAAAGACAAAGAGGACTGAGTGTCGTGTGAAGACACAGAGGACTGAGTGTCGTGTGAAGACACAGAGGATTGAGTGTCGTGAGAAGACACAGAGGATTGAGTGTCGTGAGAAGACACAGAGGATTGAGTGTCGTGAGAAGACACAGAGGATTGAGTGTTGTGAGAAGACACAGAGGATTGAGTGTCGTGTTAAGACACAGAACAGTGTTATAAAGAAGGTTGTGTGTAAGTTTGTGTCAGTAATAACACTGGTGAAGGTTTAACACGTACAGTCATGTAACGTTAACATATCATGTAACACTGTTGAAAAGGCTATGACAGAGAAGGTGTTCATGACAATAGAAAAGGGAGTCTATGACAATGAGAAGGCTGTGTTATGACAGAGGAAAGGATTTTAGAGAAGGTGTCGTATGACAGAGGTCGTGTCAAGTGACACTTGTGAGAAGGCGTGTCGTAACACAAGAGTCAAGGGTGTCTGAGACACGGAGACGTAGGCGTCATGACAATAAGAGTGGTGGTGTCATATGACACAGAAGTAGGAAGGGTCATGACTGTTATTGTAACATGTGCTATATATATATTTGTACCAAAGAAAAATAGATGTAATCTATTGTGATATTGAATACCAAAGAATTTGTTTTATATGAAAATATACTATAGTAAAGATTATAAATTTTAATATTTATTGTTATCCCGATTTCTGCCATATTACAAGAACACAAGTAACAGGCTGAATTTAATATTCAACTAGTGAATATTGTAATACTGGTTCTACATGACTGTAATCACCAGCTTGTGACCCCCAGTTGTGTTCCTACTATGTAGTCCCTTGCTTCCCTGCTGTGCCCTCATTCCTACTCCGCAAAACTACACTGGTTTTTAATGAACAGTGTGTGTGTGTGTGTGTGTGTGTGTGTGTGTGTGTGTGTGTGTGTGTGTGTGTGTGTGGATGTATGACCTTCTTGATTCTTACTTCAAAGCTTCTGTCATTTGGTCTTCTGAACCTTTTATTGTTAGTTGTTTGTTCTTGTGCCTTTAGTTAAATCCACTTCATCGACAACTTGCAAGTGAACTCATGATCTTCCTTATTTATGCATGTCCACTTTGTTGTTGTTGTTGATACTGCAGAGTTTTCTGTTATTATATCTAGTTTTTATTATGTTAACAGAATCGTATGGCTAAGAAGTTCTCATCTGATATATTATCCACCCACCAAATGCGTGTTTGCCAATTTAAGGCGTGAAGGATTGAAGCCACTTGGTATGGTGAAGGTGGGCGGTGTGATGGTGGTGTGGGCGGTGGGCGGTGTGCTAGCCAGCCTCATCTTTCTCACTGAGATAATATACTTCAACAAACACCTGCATAAGAGTCAAGATTTAATATAACAGGCGATTACAACTGTGTTTATTTCTCAACAGTATGTACTATTTTTCACTATCAAAATAATGTGAAACACTGTATTAAAAAAATAATTAATGGTCTCACTTTACAATAAATGCGCTGAAAGTTTCACTTCCTCTTTGCATTTCAGTTGTAGTAATTAATAAATATATTGTTTGCAAAATGTGACTTTTACTTCAAACTTATGCACAAATTATTTTGTCTACTCATAGGTCTTATGTGGCTTCTAGTATGTAGAAAGTGTCAAACAGAATGTGGAATAAGACACTTAGAGTTCAGGACATTTATTAAAGGAAACGTTTCTCCACGAGTGTCTTCTTCATTGCTAATACAGAGATAACTGTGGAGTGTCGCGTGGGTAGTACTAATAGTGGTGGTAGTAGTTGTACTAGTAGTGGTAGTTAAAGTAGTAGTAATAGTGGTAGTAATTGTGGAGAGACAAGTTGGGTTGGAGAAGAGCATGTGAACATGTTGATTAGCAATTTGGAGATAGTGTAACTACCGGAGTTTTGATGGACAGTGTTACTGACAGCCATTAGGGCAGCTTCTATGCACTTTCGCCGTCGTAAATCGTCTTCCCTAATTACTAGTTTAGCCTCACTGAATTTCATGAGGTGTCCAACATCGTCCCACATGTTGAACACGGCGTTTTTACGGTCATCATTGTTGCAGTCGTTTTTATGTTCTCTGATCGTAACATCCAGAGACCTGGCCGCTTCCCCCACATATACTACTTTGTCACACCCCACATATGGTATAGTGATTACTCCTGCTCTCGTGTCAGAGTCATGTTTGGTTTTTTTAACTAGGGGTTTAAAAGTAGCTGAAGAGCTGGTGGATATTTTTCCTAGTTTTCTGTCAAAAATTCTTGAAACGTTAGTTGCAACATTGCTAACCGGAGGACTACCCGGAGTCCCTTCTGTCTTCACTGTAAATACTTCTTTAAATCTCATATTGAGCTCCTCACATACTTCTTGGTCGTTTCTTGTGAGTTCCCCTCCTTCCTTCCTCAACCTGATTACCTGGACCTTGACTGTTGTTTTCCTCCTGATGTGGATGTACAACAACTTCTGGTCAGACTTGACTTTCGATGCTATGACGTTTTCGAACTGTCGCTGGGCCTCCCTGCTTATCTGTGCATATTCGTTTCTGGCTCTTAAACTAATCTCTTTATTTTCCTGGGTCTTTTGTCTTCTCAAAGTTTTCCATTCTCTAGTACACTTAGTTTTTGTCTCCCTACACCTTTCGGTAAACCAAGGGCTCGTTCTGGTATTCCGATTATTTCTGTTGCAGTTGGGAACAAACCTCTCCTCTGCCTCCATGCATTTTGTTATCATGTAGTCCATCATTTCGTTTACTATTTTCCTACCAATTCTCTTTCCCACTGAGCCTCTTGCAGGAAGTTCCTCATGCTTATGTAGTTCCCCCTTTTTTATTTTGGTTTTTCCCATCCTATTGCAGCTACCCTCTCCACTTGTAACTCTATGTATTCAAAACTCAGAACCACGTGATCACTAGCTCCGAAGGGCTTTCATATGTGATGTCCTCGATGTCTGAACTACTCAAGGTTAATACGACATCAAGTCTTCTGGTTCATTCTCAACTCTTTCTCTGGTGGTGTCCCTAACATGTTGATGCATGAGGTTTTCCAGTACCACATCCATCATCTTGGCTCTCCATGTTTTGGGACCCCAATGTGGCTCCAGGTTTTCCCAGTCAATCTCCTTGTGATTGAAATCACCCATAACTATTAACTTTGATCTACCCGTGTGGGCTCTTTCGGCCACCTCAGCTAGGGTGTCCACCATTACTCTGTTGTGTGTGTGTGTGTGTGTGTGTGTGTGTGTGTGTGTGTGTGTGTGTGTGTGTGTGTACTCACCTAATTGTACTCACCTAATTGTGGTTGCAGGGGTCGAGACTCAGCTCCTGGCCCCGCCTCTGCACTGTCCGCTACTGGGTCTCTGCTCTCCCTGCTCCATGAGCTTTATCATACCTTGTCTTAAAACTATGTATGGTTCCCGCCTCCACTATATCGTTCGCTAAACTATTCCACTTCCTAACTACTCTATGGCTGAAGAATTGCTTCCTAACATCTCTCTGACTCATCTGAGTCTTCAGCTTCCAGTTGTGTCCCCTTGTTTCTGTGTTTCCTCTCTGGAACATCCTGTCACTATCTACCTTGTCGATTCCCCGCAGTATTTTGTATGTCGTTATCATGTCTCCTCTAACCCTTCTGTCCTCCAGTGTTGTTAGTCCTATTTCCTCAACCTTTCTTCATAGGGCAGTCCCTGAGTTGTGGAACTAGCCTTGTCGCAAACCTTTGCACTTTCTCTAATTTCTTGACGTGCTTGACCAGGTGTGGGTTCCAGACTGGTGCTGCATACTCTAGTATGGGCCTGACGTACACGGTGTACAGTGTCTTGAACGATTCCTTGTTAAGGTAACGGAACGCTAATCTTAGGTTTGCCAGTCGCCCATATGCTGCCGCGGTTATCTGGTTGATGTGTGTTTCCGGAGACGTGCTTGGTGTTATACTCACCCCAAGGTCTTTCTCCTTTGATGAGGTTTGTAGCCTTTGTCCACCTAGCCTGTACTCTGTCAGCGGTCTTCTTTGCCCTTCTCCGATCTTCATGACTTTGCATTTGGTGGGGTTAAATTCGAGAAGCCAGTTGCTAGACCAGATGTCAAGCTTGTCCAGGTCTCTTTGAAGTCCTGCTTGGTCTTCATCCGATGTGATTCTTCTCATTAATTTCGCATCATCTGCGAAAAGAGACACTTCTGAGTCTATCCCGTCCGTCATGTCATTCACATATAGCAAGAATAGCACTGGTCCTAGGACTGACCCCTGCGGTACACCGCTCGTCACAGGCGCCCACTGTGATACCTCATCACGCACCATGACCCGTTGTTGTCTCCCTGTGAGGTATTCCCTGATCCATTCCAGTGCCCTTCCTGTTATACACACTTGGTCTTCCATCTTCTTTACTAATCTCATGTGAGGAACTGTGTCAAAGGCCTTCCTGCAGTCCAAGAAAATGCAGTCAATCCACCCTTCTCTCTCTTGCCTTACCTCTGTTACTTTATCATAGAACTCCAGGAGGTTTGTTACACAGGATTTGCCTTCCCTGAATCATTGCTGTCTGGCGTTGATTATCCTGTTCTGCTCCAGATGCTCCACCATTCTTTTCCTGATGATTTTCTCCAAGACTTTGCACACTATACACGTAAGTGACACCGGTCTGTAGTTTAGTGCCTCTTTTCTGTCTCCTTTTTAAAGATGGGGACTACGTTGGCCTTTTTCCATATCTCAGGTAGCTGCCCAGTTTCAAGGGATGTGTTGAAAATTTTGGTAAGTGGACACTCAGAACCTCAGCTCCTTCCCGAAGGACCCATGGTGAGATATTGTCGGACCCATCGCCTTTGAGGTATCAAGGTCACTGAGTAACTGCTTCACCTCCCCTCAGATTGTGTATGCCCTCCAGCACTCGATACATCCCTTGTTGGTGACGACCCGTCCTGTCTACCCAACTGCCTTCCTTCTTCCACTGTGAATACTTCCCTAAACCTCGAGTTGAGCTCCTCACATACCTCTTGATCATTACTTGTGAGTTCCCCATCTTCCCTAATCAGCCTTATCACCTGGTCCTTTACTGTTGTCTTCCTTCTGATGTGGCTGTACATCAGTTTCGGGTCAGACTTGACTTTCGATGCTATGTCGTTTTCGTACTGTTTCTGGGCCTCCCTCCGTACCTGTGCATACTCGTTTCTAGCTCTTCGACTAATCTCCTTGTTTGCTTGGGTTCTTTGCCTTCTGTACCTTTTCCATTCTCTGGCACTCTGAGTCTTTGCCTCCCTGCATCTTTGGGTAAACCAGGGGCTCTTTCTTGTCTTCCCATTTATTCTTTTCCTTTGGGGGCATAGACCGTTCCTCTGCCTCCTTGCACTTTGTCGCTACGTATTCCATCATTTCATTTACTGACTGTCCTTCCATTTCCCTTTCCCACAGAACCTCCTGCAGGAAATTCCTCATACCCGTGTAGTCCCCTCTTTTATAGTCTGGTATGTCTCTTTCAGCACCGTTTTCCCTCTCCACCTGTAGCTCTACTATGTACTCAAAGCTCAGCACCATATGGTCACTGGCTCCCAGGGGCTCGTGTGTTATGTCCTCGATATCTGAGCTATTCAGGGTGAATACAAGGTCCAGCCTTGCTGGTTCGTCCTCTCCTCTATCTCTGGTCGTGTCCCTGACATGTTGGTGCATCAGGTTTTCCAGTACCACGTCCATCATCTTGGCTCTCCAAGTTTCTGGACCCCCACGTGGTTCTTGGTTCTCCCAGTCGATCTCTTTGTGGTTGAAATCGCCCATGACCAGTAACTTCGCTCTGCTCATGTGCACTTTTCTTGCCACCTCCGCCAGGGTGTCCACCATTGCTCTGTTGTTCTCGTCATATTCCTCTCCTGGCCTCCTGCAGTTTTGTGGTGGGTTATACATCACTGCAATGACTATCTTGTGCTCCCCAGACTGGATGGTACCTACTATAAAGTACCTTTCTCTACACACCTCCATTCCTGCCATTTCCTCAAATCTCCAATGACTCCTTACGAGCAGTGCGACCTCTCCTCCCCCCCTGCTCCTTCTATCTTTCCTCAGGATCTGATATCCTTGTGGGAAGATTGCATCTGATATTGCCTCATTTAGTTTAGTTTCTGTGACTGCTATGATGTCTGGGGACATTTCACCTATTCTTTCATTCCACTCTTCATACTTATTCGTGATTCCATCTGCATTTGGGTACCAAACCTTCAGCCTCGTTTCCAATACTGTGGCCCTGGGGGATCTTGGCGGGATGGGGGGGGGTGTGGGCAGGTTTCCCATAGAGGGTTGTTGCATGGGTGGGGGGGTTGTATGGTTGGAGTGTGGGCTGATTGGGTGGGGTTTGTGATGGAGTGGGGTAGTGGTGATGATGGGTTTAGGGTTGCTGGGGTGGGGACAGGGGAAATGATGTGTGTGTGCGATGTTAAACTATATGGTTGCCGTTGGGTTGCTGTGGTTTGAGGCCCTCCGTGAGTGCTTCCGGTGGGTGTGGTTGTCCTTCTGCTTGGGCCTGGAGCCCCTGTACCTCGCTGTCTCCTCCTCTCTCTCCTCCCTTCGCTTTCTTATCCTCTCCTTTTGGGCCTCCCTTTCTTCCTGCGTTCTGTCCCGATCTAGGTATACATCGTGGTACTCCTGAGTCGCCCTCAGCCGTGCTTTCTCTTGCAGGATCATGGTACGGGCTGATTCTGCATTGAAGATTACTTTGAGGGGCTGATTTCTTCCCCTTGTGTACCACCCGATTCTCCGAAAATTTGTCACCTGGGACGTGTCTCCCCCTGTTGCTAGCATAATACCTATAATCCTTTCCTTCTCCTCCTGTTTCCTTCTGTCATGGGTGACCCCTTTGACTTCCTTAAGGCCGTAGATAAAGATTGACTTCTCCCTTTCCTCCTCCCACTGTGTCTCCCTTTGCCTCATCAGAGATGCATTAGCATCTTCCGGTTCTGTCATGGTTGTAGCCCCTGTGTTCCTCTGTGTGTCTGGCCTACTCATTTGCCCCTGTCCACTGCTGTATATTGTTGGGGCCTCTGCGTTTAGTGCATCTGCGGCTTTGACTACCCTCTCATGTGTTGTTACTGTGCCCTCATGCTTTGCTTCTGTGGAGCTCTTCTTGTCCCTGGCTGCTTTATCTATATCCCTCTCATGTGGTGTTAGTATCCTAATCATCTTGTATCGGGCCCCACGTGTGTCTGACAGTGCCTGAGCATACAAGAGTTCTTTTTTCTCCGCATTCCCTATGACTGTGTCAGATGCCCCACGTGTGTCTGACAGTGCCTGTGCATACAAGAGTTCTTTTTTCTCCTCAATCCCTTTGATAGATGTTGGTATCCTGCTCCTCTTGTTTCGGGCCCCACTTGTGTCTGGCAGTGCCTGAGCATTCAAGAGCTCTTCTCTTTACTCCGCATTCCCTTTGGCTGTGTCTGATGCACACGCTCCAAGCACCGATTCTGAACAGGTACTTGCATCTCTACTCTGCATCAGGATCTGCAGCTTCACTTCTAAGATCTGGATCTTGTCTTCTGCATTTTTGACTTGCATTTCCCATTTTCTGCTCTCCTCAGCGATCCTCCTCTCCATTCCCTCGCTGATCATCAATATCTTCCTCTCCCATTCCTTCTCCCTTTTATTGAGTTCCTCCTCCCACTGTGAACTCCCGGAGCGACCATCTGCCCCTTGTTGGCATCCTTCTCCCTGAACTGCCCATATTCCTGCGATGTGCCCTTATGGATGTAGTGAGAGTGTCGGAAGGGGGAGAGAGAGAAGGATAGAGAGGAGGGTGTATGTGTACTCACCTATTTGTACTCACCTATTTGTGGTTGCAGGGGTGTGTGTGTGTGTGTGTGTGTGTATGTGTGTGTGTGTGTGTGTATGTGTGTGTGTGTGTGTGTGTGTGTGTGTGTATGTGTGTGTGTGTGTGTATGCACGTGTTTGTGTATGTGTACGCAAATGTTTGTGTGTGTGTGTGTAATTATTAGTTACTAGGTGTCAAAGAATCTTGTCTGGTGTGTGTGTGTGTGTGTGTGTGTGTGTGTGTGTATGTGTGTGTGTGTGTGTGTATCGTGTTTGTGTATGTGTACGCAAATGTTTGTGTGTGTGTGTGTAATTAGTTACTAGTGTCAAAAATCTTGTCGGTGTGTGTGTGTGTGTGTAGGTTTGTAGGTATGACGTGAGTGTACCAAATGGAATTTGTTCAGGGTGTGTGTGTGTGGTGGGGGTTATGGGTATACCGGAGTATACCTGGAGAGGGTTCCGGGGTGTTTAGGAAGTGGATAATAATTAGAGGATAGTCACCTGGATGAAAATCTTAGTTCATACGAAGAAGAGGAAGAAGCACAGCCAGGGTTGAAGAATGAGACACTTGTCTTACATCTGGGAATATTATTTTGAAACTTTTCACCAGCAAATGATTCCTTCATTCCAATACTGAGAAGAACACTCGATGTGAGGGGTTGTTTGAGGTGATCTGTAACTCACCCGGAGTAACACTCGAAGATGAGGGTTGTTTGAGGTGATGAGTAACTCAGCCGGAGTAACACTCGATGTGAGGGTTGTTTGAGGTGATGAGTAACTCAGCCGGAGTAACACTCGAAGATGAGGGGTTGTTTGAGGTGATCAGTAACTCACCCGGGTAACACTCGAAGATGAGGGGTTGTTAGAGGTGATCAGTAACTCACCCGGAGTAACACTCGATGTGAGGGTTGTTTGAGGTGATCAGTAATTCACCGGAGTAACACTCGAAGATGAGGGTTGTTTGAGGTGATCAGTAACTCAGCCGGAGTAACACTCGAAGATGAGGGTTGTTTGAGGTGATCAGTAACTCAGCCGGAGTAACACTCGAAGATGAGGGTTGTTTGAGGTGATCAGTAACTCAGCCGGAGTAACACTCGAAGATGAGGGGTTGTTTGAGGTGATCTGTAACTCACCCGGAGTAACACTCGAAGATGAGGGGTTGTTTGAGGTGATCAGTAACTCACCCGGAGTAACACTCGAAGATGAGGGTTGTTTGAGGTGATCAGTAACTCACCCGGAGTAACACTCGAAGATGAGGGGTTGTTTGAGGTGATCAGTAACTCAGCTGGAGTCGATGTGTTTACTTCACTGTCTTGTTGCACAAGTCTCTCATTCATCAACTTGTCAATTTTTTAAAGCATTTACATTATAACGGAGTTGTTTATAATGGTATTAATAATGGCCTGAATTAAGACTATTTACTGCACTGTATAATAAAACTGTATCTATACCTGGAGTATACCTGGAGAGGGTTCCGGGGTTCAACGCCCGCGGCCCGGTCCGTGACCAGGCCTCATGGTGGATAAGGGCCTGATCAACCAGGCTATTACTGTTGGCCGCACGTAAACCGATGTACGAACCACAGCCTGGCTGGTCAGGTACTGACTTTAGGTGCCTCTCCAGTGCCTGCTTGAAGACAGCCAGGGGTCTATTGGTAATCCCCCTTATGTATGTTGGGAGGCAGTTGAACAGTCTTGGGTCCCTCTTATCGTGCTAGTGGCGCCCCTGCTTTTCATTGGGGGATGTTGCATCGTCTGCCGAGTCTTTTGCTTTCATAGGAGTGATTTTCGTGTGCAAGTTTGGTACTAATCCATCTAGGATTTTCCAAGTGTATATTATCATGTATCTCTCCCGCCGGCGTTCCAGGGAGTACAGGTTGAAGAACTTCAAGCTTTCCCAGTAATTGAGGTGTTTTATCGCAGTTATGCGTGCCGTGAAGATTTTCTGTACATTTTCTAGGTCAGCAATTTCACCTGCCTTGAAAGGTGCTGTTAGTGTGAAGCAATATTCCAACCAATATAGAACAAGCGATCTGAAGAGTGTCATGGGCATGGCATCCTAGTTTTGAAAGTTCTAAATATCCATCATGTAATTTTCTAGCAGATGCGATTGATACAATGTTATGACCTTTGAAAGTGAGATCTTCTGACATGATCACTCCCAGGTCTTTTACATTTGTTTTTCGCTCGATTGTGTGGTTGGAATTTGTTTTTACTCTGATGCAGTTTTAATTTCCTCACGTTTTCCATATCGGAGAAATTGAAATTTCTCATCATTGAATTTCATATTGTTTTCTCAGGCCCATTTAAAGATTTGGTTGATGTCCACCTGGAGTCTTGCGGTGTCTTCAGTGGTGGACACTGTCATGCAAATTCGGGTGTCATCTGCAAAGGAAGACACGGCGCTGTGGCTTATGTCCCTGTCTATGTCAGATTTGAGGATGAGGAACAAGATGGGAGCGAGTACTGTGCCTTGTGGAACAGAGCTTTTCACAGTAGGTGCCTCAGACTTTACTCTGTTGACTACTACTCTTTGTGTTCTATTTGTTAGGAAATTATAGATCCATCTACCAGCTTTTCCTGTTATTCCTTTATCACGCCTTTTGTGTGCTATTACGCCATGGTCACACTTGTCAAAGGCTTTTGCAAAGTCTTTGTAAATTACATCTGCATTTTTTTGTCTTCTAAAGCATCCAGGACCTTGTCATAGTGGTCCAGGAGCTGGGACAGAAGGAGCGTCCTGCTCTAAACCCATGCTGCCCTGGGTTGTGTAACTGATGTGAATCAAGGTGGGTGGCGATCTTGCTTCTAGAACCATTTCAAATATTTTTATGAACTGGGACATTAGCGCTATTGGTCTGTAGTTCTTTGCTTTGCTTTACTGCCCCATTTATGGAGTGGGGCTATGTCTGTTGTTTTTAGCAGCTGTGAGACGACCCCAGTGTCCATGCTCCCTCTCTTGATGAACACGGAGTTCCATGAGTCTGGGCCTGAGGCAGAGTGCATGGTCATGTCATTTATCGCCTTTTCGATGTCATTTGGCGTCAGGGTAATATCAGATAGGTTTGCGTCTACCAAATTGTGTGGCACTCTCACGAAAAATTCGTTTAGGTCTTCGACTCTCAGTCTGGTTAGCGGCTCGTAAAAACCGAGACATATTGGGACTTGGGTAGCTCACTCATTTCCTTGCTGTCATCTGTGTAGGACCCATCTTGTAAGTAGGGCCCAATACTAGATGTTGTTCTCGACTTAGATTTGGCATAGGAAAATAAATACTTTGGGTTTCTTTCAATTTCATTTATGGCTTTAAGTTCTTCCAGTGTTGCTTGATTCCTGTAAGATTCCATTAGTTTATTTCGATGTTTGCTATTTCTCTGACCAGTGCTCCCTACGAACAGATATATTGGCCTCTTTTAGCCGCTCTGTTATCTTTGTCTTAGCCAGTATAGGGAGCGCCTTTCTCTTTCTAGTTTACATCTTCTCCTCCTATTCCTTAAAAGGGAAAATGCCTTCAGCATACCTCAAGTGCCACAGAGTTAATCTGTTGGGATCTGTGTTGCTTATTCTGTTTTCTCAGTTTATATAATTTAGGATTTGGTTTATTTGGTCCCACTTTATGTTTTT